>DWIE01000818.1:0-12768 GCA_018248235.1 Choaspes benjaminii | reverse complement strand
ATAATTTGAATGTCTTATTATTTTGAAAATGCTTCGTTAGTTACTATATATATTTACCCATTATGTCTTGCGTATACGGCACTGTTAGCCAAATTGGGTAGATACTAAATAAATACGTAAGTCGAAATTTTGGAAATTCTTATTTTATACATATTAATTTTTATACATATTATACATAAAAATTGAACTTACATAATAGGTTACAATAGGTTACATTTATTAAAATTGAAAATATGAGCTCTAAAACATAATCCCCTAATGGAATGCAGTGTTGATACATGGGGACGCTATGTTTCATACATAATACAATATATTACAACGGCATCTTGACGATTGCAATCGAAGTGCAGGTCGGCCGATCCCGGAAATATTATAGCCACTAGTAAGACATTATAATGATTGGTTACGTTAGAGAACTTCAATAACAAATGGCTCAAGTAAGTTGTTAGCGCCAAGAATGTGACATTACGCGTGCACATTCTGGTCTCACCAATTAAAACTCAATTGACATTGAATTTGAATTCACCCTGCCGCTATAACATAACACTTGGTTTATGACATAGAATAGGCACCATCTAATAAATATCTTTATATCTTCTATATATGTAAAAAGCAATAGTAAGTTTCGATAAAAGTAAAAGACGGCTTGACAGATTTCAAAAATATTAGTTCTATTGTATAAGCCGTAATACAGGGGTGGTTTAAAGAAAGAAAAATAGCGATTGCCCACAAAATTATGTACAAAATGGAAAGTACAGAATTAACAAGTTTATATGTGAAACGTTATTTAAGATTTATTTTAATGGCGGACTAACTGTCTAACTAACGTACTGTCAAAACTGTAATGTCTTCCATGTAGTTGAGTGAAACAAATAGAGGATATTAAGAATGGTCTTAGTCTTGGAGAAATTCGATAACTTTCCACAAAACGACGTGTCTCGGGTCAGGTAGTCTAATATAAATCTCTCAATATTAGAAGAAACATTTTTAATCTTCACATTAGTATTAATAAGAATTAACTTGAGTTAACATTATTGGATATACATAATAACTAGTTCTTCTATTATATCTGACGATTTTCTAGTACACTGTTAGTACATATTGTATTTTATGTTCTGTCGTGTGTACCACAATCACAGTACGTTAACCTGCGTATTACGGCGCGGTTTGCGTATACCGACACGTACAGATTTTCTAAGAAACTTGGATATGCGTATGGGCTGCTTTCGCAAAGCTGGGAAGAAATCGTTTGATATACTTTTAATGGTACATTATTATAACTAACTTCTTTCTATATTCATGATATATACATATCAGTATGTATCAGCTGTGTATATAATTGTAAGTGTTACTTTTATAAATAAATATGCAGAACATTAGGCGTTCGATATTTGACCTAAAGAGTAGTACCGCATCTTTGGTCTTGGGCCCCGGTCACTGGTGACAGTCCTTGGGCTGCAATAGCCACTTACAGAGTGGACTGCAAGCCTGTGTACTTCATAACATAAAAAAGTTAAAAAGACTTTTTGATATAATCATTCAAGAGCTCCGCTTGGGCATTAACTATTTATTAAGTAAAATGAAGATTAATGTTTCGCCAACACGTCACTTACCTAATAACTGTTAGTAACTACTTCTAATTAATTATATGATAGTCTTGTGCAACCCAATAAATATGTGGAGTAATACTGATCTATAAAACCCTACAAATTTTTTTGTAGGTATGTTGTGTACATAAGTTTTATTTACTAAGTATCTACGTAATACAAAATCGAACCGCTATCGCCTAAAAATCGCCATTCACTTATAACGGTCCAGTTGTAACGGTAACGGAAGATGTAACAACATAAGAATAAGAATGCAAAATGAAGATTATCAGTGTAACATTACTGGTATATCTTCTATTAAATGTGCCGAATACGACCATGTCAGAACTATCGAATCAAGTATATTTTCAGTAGTAAAAGATAAAATAAAAAATGAATATTATTAAGTTTTAATCTCACAATAAGTTTAGCATTTTACTTTTACACGTACTCTGTGTTTGTCCTCAGTTTTGACTTCTACAGAGACCAAAGAAGGCCCAATACATGATTGGTTTTGCTACAAAACAATAATATATTTTTATTTGAGAGAAAGCACATGATGGTGCACAGGTGCTTCAGTATCACTTTATCTACAACTACAATGTATCATATTGTTAATCCATAGGGATTAACGCGAAAATAGATGAATAGAAAGAACGAAGACTTGTAAAATAATTTTGAATCCAACAATTTATGAAATTGAAAGCAATTTTTTGTAGTGTTTACATTTTTATTAATAAAACGTAAAATCCACACAAATAATGCGTAAGAGAGCTTGATGAAAAGAGAAATAAGAATTATACGTATGGTATATTGTTACCTAACGCCGGGTTTTTTTCTACTTTACTATCTTAGTAATCTTTTGCCACTTATGTCAGCGATGTTAAAACTATAGACTTGGATCCACAAGATTTTTAATCAGACCAAAATATCAATCTTACGTAACAAATCCGTACGTTGCCTCAAATTGTGACACATACATTACTTATTGACGATTTAGCCAGTTATTTAGGCAAAATATATAACTATGACAATTTAATCTTAATACATACAGCAAGAATGAGAAAACGAGTAGTACTAATCAAAATATGAAGCTATAAATTGTTTCTTTGTACACGAGTAAATATAGATGGACTGTAGTTTATATTAATGGCAGCGTTTTAATTGTTGTAAATATTCCAATGGTCATTCAACTCCGGTCGTATAGTAGTGATAATGACGGTACGGGAAACTGGATCACTCATTGCTGATTACACTCTCAAGTACGTTACATATTTGCTTTATTTCTAATTGACATAGTTTATTACACAGACAATACTCTTTAGGAATACTTTATTAATTGATCTATGACTATGAAAGATATCAAGATTGGCCGACCAATTGACATAAACCTCACTTTCTTCACAGAAGAATTTTAAATTACATTGAGTAATTTATTTTATAAGGAGTAGGCTGTGCACAATGAATTTCTTGTTAATTATAAATATATACATGGAAAAAAAGACACATTGTTTTCTTGTGCTTCCATAACTTTAAACTTAACTTAAAGAGGAGCTTAAATAATGGAGCATTTATAACGTGTTAAAAATTCACACCATTAAAGGTCTCTACAAAATGTTCCAATGCATTTAAGTTTACATTATAGAAACTGAGACACTATTATCTAAAATAATCCCATAGGAGCACCTTGAGGTTAAAAATTTTGCATTAAAAAAATCATATAATATTCATGAATGCCTATAAAAATGCATATTTGGCGCAACAAATTGTATCTTATCTCATAGCTAAGACGAAACGTATTAGTCTTACACTGTCCGATATTAGAAGAACACTATCTATCTATCAATCTATCTACAAACATGCTGAAAATACAACTATTAAGTTTTAACTTCCGTCTTTAACAATCTATCGAAAATTAATTGAAAGCAGTCACAGTCATTCTTCTATGTAAGTGGTTTAAAAACTGACTAACATATGTTTGTTTTACGAATAAATACACAGAATGTTGTTCCCCTCAATATTAAAATTTCTTAATCTAGCATTACATCTAGCTTTGAAGATATTAAACCACTTTTTTTACTATTAGTTTGCCGAGATAAAATATTGTAAACATTTAAGTTAACTTCATAATCTATGCAAGTTAAAACAAATATTCAAAATATTCGACTGAAATTATATAGTAATATATGATTTCCATTCAATCATATAAAATAATCAAATCAAAACCCACATCCAAATGTTATCAAAAGAATATGATGACAAAACTTTTAGTCACTTAGTTGCCAATTCAAATATGGTGACAAGTACTGTAAATACTTAACAAATACCTAACACTAATACACAGTCATTTACAATGAAATGATCAACTTCAATTTATAAATTTTCAAGTAAACGTGTGGAACATTAGCACATAACGATCATCAGATTTACGTACTCCTGCACTATTCGATAACGCTCATGGAACACGGGGGTCGACACTTGCTGTAGTACAAAACTTATTTCTATTCACCTGTGTATAAATATATGGCATGTTCCTAGCAATAGCACCATGTTCGTAAATATGTTTCACGTCAAACGTCACTGTAAATAAACTGGCATGTTTGTCGAATTAACGGAACTGAATGCGCACTGTAGCACGCGGCGGCGCCTGTCGCGCGGCACTGGGCGACTGGCGTACGATAGCGCGAGGCCGACCCTACAGCTGTTACCACGATATCACACCGATGACACGCTACGCTAAAGTATCGTCCAATAACGTACATGGTTTCTGTTAAACTACAGCAATGGAGTACGTAAAACCTTACGTGGTACGAGGTTCGCATTGTTGCCTTACCACTGATAACAGGTATGATACTTTCTGTACTCGCACATAGGTGGTACGTACAAAGGTTTAACAAGTAGTAACTACCGAGTAAACAAACCACATTACAAATACAGATACTACTACGTTACTATTACGTTCATTGTGCATTTGAGAATATTGAACAAAATCGGTTACTTGTGTAAACAAATACCATGAAATAAATTATATCTATCGCACTGCATTTTAAACAAAACAGTTAATGAAAATTTATAAAAAAAAATAGTTTTATACAGGCTGTTCTGGATCATAATTTACTTAATAGAATGATTTTTTGTAACTTTCATTTTTGTCCTACAAATCACGGTTTATTTTATATTGTAACAGCTCATTTTTAAGATTTATTAATATAATTTATCGAAATATTCTGTACATAAACATCACTTTTGTCCAATGTAGACAAAAAATATGTTAACAATTTCAATGTATTGGAAAATTCAATTAGTAGGTTTGAGAGCTTTCGGAAAGATGCTGAAAAAATCTTTCTAAAAATATTGATTGAAGTCAAACGTTAATAAAATATATTTTACTCACTATATCTAATTATAGTGTATACACTAAATCTAAAACAAGTTAGTTCATAGTTATATAGTGTAATATAACTAGATTTTAATAATTTATATTTTGCATTGACAAAATCTAAATTATTAAAATCTTATATAAAAATATAATAATAGTAAGGTACTTATAATTTAGAAGATGAAACATATAAACCACATTGAACACTTGCAATCTATCAACACACCGCGTGAGGCAGGGGCACATCTCCGAACAATGACCAAAATAAAGTTGATCGCGGGGAGCTTGCGCGATATTTTGGCAAGTCGGCCAGTGCGTGTCGCGGCTCGATGATGCCATCGCCGTGGAGGATCGTGACGTCACCGCGCATTTTCCAAACGTGGCCGCCAGACGAAAATAGTCCCCGCCCCGCCCCAGGCCCCTCGTACCGTCACCGACAAAATTAGCAGGCCGACCAGGCCACTGCCTGCGTCTTCATAACAAAACTTTGACAACCACCAACTTGCATTTCCGTCAGTTTGAAGACATAATTTTTATATCCGTAACGAAATTAAGCAGTGCATAGTAACCAACCGTTGTATGAATAACATAAAATTACCAAAATCAACGAATTTTCGGCTGATTAACAAGGCTTGCGATATCCATAAAATTAAGAAAAATTCCGCGAAGGTTCATTCATGAACCCATAAAATTTAACATTATAGCGCTTGTGTAAAATCTCGCCTAGAAAAAAAAACAAGTTTTATTTGAAACCAAATGAGATTCACAAGGAGTGCTGTGCTCGTGGTATATGACATCATTTCAATGTCTAATATAGTCTTATCATTAAAATAATTTTAGTTGAAAAAGCTTTTAAGTTGGACTTAAGAGACTAACGAGGCACTAAAGAGACCCGTTATGTTGCGAAACAAAATTATATCTATTATAACATTAATAGTTTTAATATGTATATGTTAACGGAAATGTGTCAAATCCGGTATTACATTTTAGTCTTAGGAAACATATTTCAAATATGAGCTACCCGGCCAAGCGAAGCCATAGCATTTTTTTTAATGCTATGAAGTAGCACACGGGTTTGCGGTCTACCTGCTGGTAAGTAGCTCGTGCAGCCCATGACATTTGTAATCACAGATGCGGTGCTACTCTTGAGGACTCAGATCGAACGCCTCGTGTTCTGCGTATGCTGGCTATCACACCCTTACACAGAAACACAAGTAGTGCGAACACTACTGTTTCACGGCTCAAATAGGTGTGACGGTGGTACCGACCCGGTCGAACATATTAATGTTCTACCATCCGTTAGGTCATTCCAGACACGAAACAAATTAGAAAAAATCGTCTCGCCGCGGAAATCGAACCCGCGACCTCACGTTTCGCAAATCGGCTCATCACCGTCTGCACCACGGAGGTCGTTAACATACCTGAACCATAGCTGTGTGGTGAAAATTTTCAGAAAAAAGTATAGACTTACTAATCTCGACAACAGGTCTTGTTTCTATTGTTATAGTGTTACCATATATAAGTAGTCATATTATATAGTTATAGAGTTATATAAGTCACTAAAGCAAAAAAATTCACCATATAGGAAAAACATATAAATATTATTTTTTTATAGATTACCTGGATTACCAAAACTATGTGCAAAACAATAATAACATTATAAAAAACATGTAAAATATTTCTTAAAAAAAATTACAACCATTGAAATGAAGAATAGTGTAACATGAAAATTAGATTTTATTTTATCTATATATATATAAAAGGATAACTGACTGACTGACTGAAATATCAATGCACAGACCAAGCAATTCATCATACATTCGTTTTACGCTGTTTTACGCACTAAGGAAGGGTTTTTCGAAATTCAACTTCCAAGGTGGTGAAAAGGGCGATGACAGTCTGCAATGACGCCAGCGAAGCCGCGGGGAAATCACTAGTATTCCATATTTAAGATAAAAATCGAATAGAAATGACAATTAATATGGAAATCGAATCGTTTAAATTTATGCTAGTGCCTCAGAACTATTTGCAAAAAGGAACAGACATTTTATCCAACTTCAACATAAATGTGTAAATACAAGTGTAGATCAACATGTACGTCCCATCCTACTACCGGATATTATATTTTCTCGTCATTTGAAATGGTTAATCTTAGAAATAATCTATAGAATCCTTGACGTCTGACACTAGTATCGGCACTATTTCACCAGTTGTTTTGCGACGCACGTACTATGGATGAATACTAAAAATTAGGTATGGCGGTTTTGTTTCCATTTATTTATTCCTTAAAAGTTATTTGTAATGGTTAGTCATGTTTGTTGATACCTTGTACAAATACAATGTTTGTTATGTTATGAAGTAGCAGCACACAGACTTGCTGTCGACCTTCTGGTAAGTAACTACTGCAGGCCATGACATCCGCAATCACAGATGTGGTGCTCCTCTTGAGGACATAGATCGAAAGCCTCGTTACGATTTGTTGAGATTTTCTTTCTAAGAAGCATATTGTAAAGTATAACAATATTTAACCACACATAATTACACATGTAAAGGACATGTGGCCCCATTAACATGTTATCACGTAATATTTTCAACGAATATAGCGGACCGATAAAAAAAACTACATCTCTATAAGACATCCAAAAGAAACTTCCTTTTCGTTAATAATAATAAACATGTTTTATTTAGGGTTCGTTTTAATTCTTCCGTAAAATATCTAATCTATCTTATTAAGATTCTGTTTTCTGGAAAATTGTTTTCATTTTACTACTTACGGGCGGTAGAACATGAATATGTTCGACTGGGTTGGTACCACCGTCACATCTATTTGTGACTGACCACCTATTTATACACTTCAATACCGTGTGCTGCTTCATAACTAGCACACGGTTTTGATAACATAAAAAAAACAACAAAACTGTTGGCCGTAAACTTCAATACGAACAATTCAAACATAGTTCGCAGTTTCAAAAATGTTAAAACAGAATGGCAATCGGCTGGATTGATAGGGGGTCCCCGAAAGCATTAGCTTAACTACAACGTCAAATATTTAATTTTTTACTGCAGTGAAACGTGCCATCGCCATATGTGTAGAATGTGGACTCAGATGATGAATCTAGGCTTCTCAAAACCTCAAAATATAAGAGGTATCGGAGGTAACTCAATTGCCTAAATATTGTAAGGCGTTCAGTGCAAGTAGTTAATTTAATTTATTTCATGAAACATAAGTTGCATCAGCTGCCTTAAACCGGATTTAATAGAACGATAGAATATATTCAACAGACTAATTTCAGACCAAAAGCACAGACGGCAATTTAATATCGACGTTTATCCGGTATAACTGATTAATCTGACCGCATTTAATTATGCGATAAGTTGTCCAAAAATAATCATATTTTCTATCCGAATAATTCGTATCACAATGTTGTCTTGTGGATTTTATTATCAGTGAGGACTGGGAAGTAATGAGGAAGTACGCGTCGCCAAAATCTACCCATAGACAGACTATCTCGTCAATCGAGCTAAAAATGGGTCCAGAATATAGCAATAGGCTCGTCCCCTATTCTTCTACATTTCCTCCATTGCAGAAAGCAGTGCCCATTCTCATATACCCCCTTGATACGCCTCCTATTACATGACCCCAAAACTGGCAAATTCTGGGTGGTATACATTTCGGCATGCGCTTTAGGTTAAATACAGGCACGTCTCATCTTTTATATAGTTACTTAATTTTAATGTAACAGCTGTAGAAATATTTAAAAAAACGAGTCTGTGTTAATCTGATTAAATCAATTATAAATTTAATATTTACACTTCATGAAAAATTTATATTGAGCTCTAATTCATCCGTACCAAATAGCATTCTACTAGTGTACTCCGTGTTACTTACAATTATACTTAAACTATAATAATACACAGCCTATTTGTTAAGGAAACAGATCAGATTAGATTCTGATAATAACAAGATACGGTAAAATTAGTGACACGTGAAATACTATTGTAAAACAGAACATTATTTCCTACCAAAGGTGTTTATCAGTAGGTACACAGAAATTCATTCAAATTTCAACTGTGTACTTACGGTAATCACTAATCAGTAAGAATAGGATAAGAAAGTAAGATTTATATTGCTCCATATCAAAAACGGAAAATGAAACACGTGCAATTATACAAAAGTCGGTATATTCTTCATATAAAATTTTCAAGATTATTCTATATATGGAATATTGTCAAAACCAAAAAGGCATTGAAATTAGAAGAAATAAGCAGATCAGCGTATTTTATATAATAAATTAATACAATAATATAGAGTTACAGATACTAAGAAATGTTCACCTTAAATAAATGACAAATTTAATTTGATTACATCTAAACTACCTTTCACGGACATATACATTGTGTTTCTGTATATTGTTAATGCAATTCTTAACTTAGTGTGGCGTTGAGCAAGAACATTTTGCAACATGCTCGAGAGCCAGTAACGAGGACAAATACTGTGATAAGATAACGGCGTGGTACTAACGTGTGCGTTTCTATGTTCAGCGATATTCAGCGTTCGCGAAAACGTCTTGCGCGATCATTCATTGCTGAAAATGCGCGCGACATTCAATCGGTTCCGAGAAATCCGCCTCTGTTTCCTGGAAGCGCTACTATTGACGCGCACATGCATAAACTGTTAGTGTACGTACGGCACACCGCCACTCCGCCCACGGCCCTGATAACACGCAGCCGTGACGAGACGTATCGGTACTCTCATTAACCGACTCGTATTGCGTGCCCGGCTCGGTTTACACCTAATGAAACAATTTGCGATGCGAGTTATGATGATGCAGTCAACGAAGCCAAATAAAGGAGCCGGGCAAACAAGAGCCATTTGATCACATATACGCACAGCGCACGCTGACAGATTATAAACTAATTTGAAACCGAGATTTCTTACAGGGCATTGAATTATAAATGATGTAAATTTTAAATTTACCTACAGTAAAATATCAAATAACTATATCTCTAAACAAATTATATGTATAGAATACACATGTCATATGTACTTTCATATGTAGAATAATTGACAGATAAATTATTTCAAACTTTATAGTCGGATTATTTAATGTCATCTGTGTAATAAAAACGAATTCTGCCTTCCGAGATAGCAACGGTCCGTCATCTTCGATGTCTGTTACCCTGAACAAAACAGGAGCACAAGATTAACTGTCAACAATTAGAGGAAGAACTTGTTATTGATAGAGCTCCCAATGAGGAAGGGCTCAATAGATTGATCGCGGGGCGGGGTCAGCGTCGAGATGCCAACGGTCAGTACCGATGATTCGACATGTGAACTGCGCAATAAATATTTATTTAGATCTCTTTAGGAGCCGGAGTACTTTAGTTGCATGATCTATAGCTACAGCCGTCTGATTATAAAATAAATTTAATTCTGAAGTAAGCAGAATATCAAGCCTTAACGCATGAGTAAATATACCATAGAAGATAAATTTAACAGGGCAGATGTCGTATCTACCTATGAGTGAAATAAATAATTGGGAACACATAATAGACAAATATTAACATATAATATCTATTTAGCAGTACAAAGGGGGACTTCTCTAAGAAGGCCTTGAGGTAATCGCCTTCTTGAAAAAAACATCAGATATAAACAACACTAAAATACGATGTTATTAACACACAGAGTAGGGTATAGGGTTAACCTATCCCTAGTAGCAAATTAAAAGATTTAAACAAAGTTCGTTCCATAAATATTTATCATGGTTCAATCAAAATTGAAAGAGAATTTACGGCTGCACAAGTTACTCAATATCTATGATATCCAATATTGATCTTCAATATTCTGTATACAAATGACGCTCGTGAACGTTTTACAATGTGGATTTTAGAGTCCCTTTAGAGACAAATTCAAACTGCCGATACCGCATGCGGCCGGCGTAATTGAATAAAAATGCATATTGTTTCATATTAACTACATTTTCACATGTAGCGTTAAAATGCAGATCAGTGTCGTGATAATTATTCGTGATATTTTGTGTCTGAACGAGCTATGTGACATTCTATAATAAAATCGAATGTCATCGTTAGGAGAGCTTTGGCACTTTCTTTGACAGATTTGAGTTTGCCAAGCTACATGCTGTGCTGGGTGGTTATTTACTCATTGAACGAATTCTAAAGAAATACTATTTTTTTACACACATTACTTTACCTTGCTATATTTAGTCAATTTTAATAATTTTGCGGCCATTGTATTTTATACATACTATCCCATAATTGCATACACAAGTGGCTATATTATATATTTCTGCTGAATTGTGTATAATATAATTTGTGGTATTTTTTTCTTATTAAATAAATATCATACGCTGTTTTAAATGCTATCATAGAACTTCAGACATCATAGTACTTTTTAATCCTAAATAATACTATACAATTAAAAACAGAAATATAAAAATATGTCATGAAATAAGAAGTTACAAGTGACCAATATCGTTAATTACCTTGTTAATGCGTAAATTCTGTACGAATAGAATTAAACGATTTCTCTTTCGTTTTATATAGTTGTTTCTAGCCAGATAATAATAATAAAATTAATAAAAACTCTGACCAATCTTATAGTGATGCCATATGAATAATAACTCTTAACTTTGAAAACAATTACAACTACTTAAATGTAAGAATTTATTAAAAAAAATATTTATAAAACGTCATGAAGCTCCAAGTTACATTTGACTTAAGTTACATTAGGTAATAAGTAATCGATTTATTCTACTTCTGTGTATTTTAATTTGATATATAAATCACACCAGTTTATGGAGTACGTAGATAATTAATTACCTGAATTACTTTTCATTGTGAATAATTCGTTACGCATTTTCTATTCTTCTACAAACAAATGTGACAAGAATGTGCAACTCACTTGGTCAGGCTGGAGGAAGTGTATAAAGGGGCGGCGGCGTCGGACCGGCGCTCCGCAGCCGCGTCCACCATGCCTCTGCATGACGGGCATCACTCGCGCCGCGCCACCTCCACCGCGATCTCACCGCCACCACTACACCGTACACCACACTTACACCACAACGCACCTACATCACAACCCCTACCCACCACCGACACCCGATCGCTGTGCACTATGCGGTTGATATACGATACCGGTGTCGGGTGCCAGTTCACAGTAATGTACCTAGATCGAAACGAACGGCCCTCACTAGCGCACTACACGTAACGCGAGTTTTATCTCGATCTGAAACAAACAAAACATACCATTGCAATTTACATGCAGTTAAGGAAGACTGGAATGATAAAAACAGCTGTTTTTAGATATTTATGATAATCACATTTAACTAGCTAGTACCTCGCGATAACTGGTGAATTGAACATTTTTAAGTTTATGTTGTAATATAAAATTGTAATTTCCTATAGACACTCTGGTAACCTAATAACCTAACAAAGGACTCACAAGATCGAAGAATAGGTATGACCGTCCATGGACTAGAAATTTACTGAGTTCCATTAATTCCACGAAATGAAATGAGTTTCAGTCGCTGATAAGTCAGGCACAAGTATCGAACTACATAAATATTACTATTACTATTTCTACTTTATACTCAAATTATCACTGGCTGTTAACAATAATTGTTTTTTATATACCTATATATGGATTAACTAGCTGTGTTTCGCGGTTTTGTCTGCGTAAAGTAATGAAGTATATATAGACTATAATAAATATTCGGCGATAATGTAGCATTATATGAATGATGAGAAATATATAAATATATATATGAATGAATGAAAAGGTTT
>DWIE01000817.1:0-12773 GCA_018248235.1 Choaspes benjaminii | reverse complement strand
CACTACTGTTTCACGACACAAATAGGTTCGACGGTGGTAATGACCCAGTCGAACATATCTATGTTCTACCACCAGTAAAGTTTTTCCAGACACGAAACAGATTAGAAAAATTCGTCTCGTCTCGGAAATCGTATCCGCGACCTCACGTTTCGCAAACTGGCTCATAACTGTCTGTACTCCGGAGGTCTTCAGATATAAATTCGCAGCATTCGCAATAATCGATTCTGATGTAAGAGTTAACACCCAATATAGGGTGGATGCGAGGCGTAAAACCCTTCCCAGGCGTCTGTGGTCTTCACGAGTCTTTGGTAATAAATATTAGCAGAATATTTGAGATTTAAACCACATACTTACTATCAAAAATGAAACTGAAATTAATGCAACTACATTTGATTCTTTGGACATGATGATGAATGCACCTTGCAATTTGAACTTTTGCATAACTTCCTTCATTATACGTGTAAATGTGGACATATATTCCAAATAGTCATATACAAGTATAGAAATAACATTAGGTGCTTATTTTAGGTACTAGCAACATTCAATATTTACATTGTACGCGCAGTCTTGAGATGTACGGCCCTAGTTCCTCTCTACATGTACACCCAGTTGGACTTCACTCAATAATATATTGGCATTTGAACTGTCGGCATTTCCTTTACCTATTTTCGCAGCCAAATAGCGGGGCCCGCATTGCTGTGTCCCAGTTTAGAGAGAGAGTGAGCACCGACAAGTGGCAAGTAACTGATGTCGCCGAAATAATTAGTGAACTAATAAAGCCCTTATATTTTAATCTTTATATTTAAAATTCTCCCGTCACGATGTTCGTCCATAGTAATCTCAAAACCACTGACCTGATTTCAATGAAACTATACATGTATCTTGCTTGGCGCCACTTGTGAAAAAATGGAAAGGGCGCTAGAGATTTTGTTAAGAAAAACTAGTGTCACTCTTTCAAGATATTGCTATTTTTTATAGAAATGAAGGCCTACCGAAATACTTATGGGGCAGAGGGGCGAACAGGGGCTTCCGAGCTCCTTGACTCCTGCATCCGCTAGTGGGTGTCACGTAAGTGTCTTAGTTTATACATAAAGCATTTTTATTTCCTGCAATCCAATTTATAAGGATATGTACTCGTATGTATTACAGGCAATAACTTTTCTCAAATCGATACACGTTACACAAGAGGCGATAAGGTTGGAGAAAATTGCGTGACCGCGGCTGACTGCGGGCACTGCAATGTTTCCTGAGTACTTACGGTAACTGTATCTCGCTTCTTGTTTGTAACTCGCTCCGCTATGCCTTTTATAGGCCGCTATCGAATAAAACGATGTTTGCTTAAAACCATTTGGATTCTGATTTTTCATTTGCTATTCGTAATTTAATAGATCATCGATGTTTTTGTTATTTACAATGTATATATTTTAACACTGTTTAATATTCTCTAAATGTCCAATGTTGTGCTGAAAGTCATCAGACGTCATGAAATCTTTGTTAAAGTAAATGAATTAGTCCTTCCAGCCTTTGTAAGTCCAAGGCTGGACATATGTCTCTAGTTGTCACTCCGAATGATCCTGAGCTATCGGAATCCAGCGGTCGCTCGCTGTGTTCTTCAGGACATCAGTCCACATTATTAGGGTAACCATATGCTGTTAAGTGTTAATTACTAAATTGAAAAAACAAATTATACTTGACAAAATACTACTAGCGGACTAAAGGAAATAACGATAGAGTTGTGTGTTACGTATACCACAAGCTACAAGCTACAAGTATAAAGAGATATTAATAAAAGCCTAGAACGGCCTTAACAGGCAGTGAGTATGTAGTTCGTATAGTTATAACGGTTTGGACGTACGTTACCTGACCACTTCGATGATGGGGAAGTAATGGTACCTAGAAATAGTTGTGATTAGTGGTCGTAAGATACGTTAAAGGCAGCGTTAGGTGTTTAAAGACAGTTGCGTTTATGTGCCAATTTAGAAATTGCTTGTTACTGTTATCATATTGGTGTGGTGCCGGGTAAGAATAGTGCTAATGGATTTCCTCCAGTGTATATCGTAAAAGGCGATTAAGGGAAATACAACCGGGAGATCGGTAGCAGCACCTTCCTGAGAACGATTGCCTCCAATGAGATCATCAACATGTATAGTCAAGCGCAGTGACGGAAAATCCCACACTATGGCAGCCAAGATTACGGGGCGTCTTCGTGCAGCAGTGGATAGTTAAAGACTATAATATATCTAGCTAAGGGGTACAATAATAAACGTAAAATTACTATTTCTGTCTTGTGGCAGAAAGCTAGTAAGAAAAAGAACTAGTACAGAAAATGATCGGACCGTTAGCGTACTAAAGTGTGCAAAGGGACAAATTTTATGTCAAAGCCAATTAATTTTAGTTTTTGTTAAAAATAAATTACAAATTATTACGAGAATCAGATCACTTAATCGACATGTACCCATCCAAACCGCATTATTCACAATTACCACAGCATTTTCTAATAATGCAATGATGTTTGTTATTTCGTTTATCGGTGTAATTTAATGAGAAACAGATTTCGCTACGCCCCTGGGAGTATTAAATTCCAGTCTGCTTAATACAGCTGTGTGATTAGAACAGCATCAACAGCCATTTGGGACTTTGTCACGTGACTTATTGATAACTTCAACAATACTTTTTACAATTTCGCTTATCCTTGTTTATATTTGGAGCTATTCGAATTATTTATAAAAAAGTCATTGAGAGGGCATTCACCTTTTTATTAATGAACTATACAAAGGTCAACTTTCCAAACAAACTTTTCAATAAGTTGTGATCCATATTCGAAATATAGCCACTCTATTTTTTTATTAATAAGAGTAATAACATTGAGAAACTCAATGTAAAGTTTTGTCATCTACTTCAATAATATGATTATCTAAGAATATATTTCGGTAGATAACATAAATGATTGATCTGAATACATCTGGGGATATAATTCAATAACAAAACAATGTAAGTGCAGTTGCTATTGTATTCTAATGACGCATTTGAATCTCGCTTGATTGGTTTTCTCTCGCGTATTAAAACACGATTTCAAACGGTTTCAATTATCACAGGAACGTAATGGCGTGAAAGAGATAAAAGAAATGTAACGAACACAGTATTGTCACAGCTTCTCAGTAACTCATGTGAGACGGGAAACAATGGGAGATAAGAAAGACGAATATTTACACAGTAAATTAGAAAACGGCTTTTAACTACTTTAAGATTATTACACACTCTCTATAAAAACAATTTTCTATTCTCGTGTAACTTCGACCAAAGTAAATAAAGGCGTAAGAACCATTTCTGTTTATATGACAAATTTATGGTTTTTAGTAGTAAAAGAGATACTAATGCATTTAAAGGCAAGTGAGATAGTAGAAGTAGAAATCTGAATTTATTTAATTGAAGTAAACTGGCTAACGTATTTAATTTATTGGGTATCTGTTCCCTACGATTATGATTAGCTTTTGGTAATTTTACTAGTAAAGAACACCAGCGACAAATTGTAAAATGGTATAATGGTAAATTACTAAAAATAATTTGACCATGCCAGATTCCTTAAACTATGATGAGTGCAATACATATGTACCTAAATACACTATTACTCGCATTAGAAATGTAGAAAGTGCGGTCTTGGCAAAAGGATACGAAAGTAGAATTCCGACCCAAGCTACACTACTACTACTACAAGTATGTTATTTAATATGTGAAAAGAATAATTACAAATGTGTGAAAGAAACAAGTGGCATCGCTATGGGTCGCTTAAAGTATGAAACCTAAGTTCTGTTATAAATACGTTAGCTCCTAGAGAACATTAAATAAAAAATGGCTGTTTTCACCGGACATACGAAAGATGATATAATTCGACAGACATCCAAAATTCGACACTATTTGACGAATACAACAAAATATATAAATAAATTTATATACCTTGTAATAATAGACAGCAAAGGCATCTCCCAAAATACGTCGACGCATTGGAATGACAAAAACGGCGATGACTAAGTTAGGAAGAATAAGGAGCAACCAAAACATCTACCAAAAACAATTTCTATGTTGTTCGATTATTTATTTCACTTTTGTTTTTCAACTGCCTTTATTTTGAATCCTGGATGATGAAAGACGCAAACCAACAGAGAAACCCTTTTCTTCAAGGCTTTCAGGTGTATGGGTACATGTGATGTAGAACTCAAGATTTGTGAACTTCTTCCTTAGTAGTTCCATCAAATCTGTGATTAGTTTTGATTGCAGATGATACAGTCTGCAGTTATTGGTGCGTGTAGTCAACGGTCTTGTCACACAAAGTCACAAACACAAACACGGTCATTGTGACACAAAGTTATCATGTATGACAAGGACTTCGGATATCCATATATTTCCAAGTTCACATTATTAAGAATAAAGTGTGCACATTATACTTGAAAGTATGTGTGCATATTACAATATAATTAGCTGTAAGTCTTCTTGTACACTTCCCGCTTTTGTTTTTTTTTGGATTTCGTTACATTTTTAATGTGTTACACAGCATTAAAACATATAAATGATGGTGTAAAGCAGCCCAGTTTATGTGGGTTTTGTGTCGCAGAGTACTAGCGAGTGCTCATTCAAATATGACGGTGAAAGCTCTATTGTTCAAGGTAGGGCTGGATTAAGTGTGGCTTCGGTTTTTTCTTACCCGTTTTAAAGGCTACGGTCATAAAACAATACAGTAATTTAAAAATACAATGGCAGCAAGAAAGCGTATTTTATTTAATTGTGACTAGTTAATATGACTTTGGACATAACTGACATAAAAATATACCTAACCTTTTCATAATATTACCATTATTAAAATACCATTATTGTATAGACACAGATAAACAACACAAAATAGATAATAGATTATCTACTTTGATCAAGTAGCCCTTCGGGCTATCGCAACGTATTTATCGCTAGTTTAACGAAATAGTAGGTACCTTATTATTATCATCTGATGTCCTCCTTATAACTGTATGAAATAATAATAATGCTTTTTTTCTGTCCGTGTGTATTTTTGTTCTACCTACATGTATTCGAAGTCACTACCCATAATAAAAAGTACCTAAAGCTAAAAAAATATGTTAATAAAATGCTATTAGGATGTAACTACAGAATAATTTTCTAAATGTATTATCTACTAAATATCGCTTGTATTTATAAATGCCTCATCGCAAGAAACCTATATGTGGGGAGAGGCGGGGTCTATCCTCGATCAACGCAAGGAATTTTAATACGTTCATTCCGTAATAGATTAGATGGTTACAATAAACCGATGTATAATATATAATATATGTCCATCATTTCTTGTGATCGGCGAGCAGCACATTGATTATATTATTGTTCTAATTTGACATCCGTTCACCATTTACGACTGGATGCGTCGATAATGACCTTTTGATATCTACGTAACATAATTTAAGCGGCATGTTTTAAGTCGCTTTTTAAGAACTACCCGGCTAAACTCTCATGTTATTTTATTGTTTCTATTCGAACAATGTCAGTTTAATTTTATACAATACAATACAATAACAAATATTCGTTTTCTTATTCGACATTTGACTAGTAAACAGGTAGGCAGTTCACCTGATGTTCAGTGACTACAAGCGCAATGTACTTAAAACAGACCTAGTGTTTTTTTCGGACTTCGTCACAAGTGCGTTATGACTACTGAGGGTTAAGATGCTATTATGTATCCTGACAACCAGCTGCCACACCCTTCAAGCTGAAACACAACTCACAAAAGCTATTTCACAGCAGAAATAGGTGTAGTACCACCGACAAGTAATATTCATCAAATATTTAAATTATGAAATACTCCATGTATGAATTAAAATCATTTCGTGGAGATCGGGCAAATTGCATTTAGAACCAGTAAAACATTACTAATAACTATTTTTTTCCTACCGAAATTAACAATGACTCATCGAGCTTCCCTAATCATCATGCAAATTTCCAAATTACCAATCAGCATGTACACGAACTTCCTTCCGTTGTCCATAAATAACATGAACCAAGGTCGTTTGTTTTCATCGGCATAGATGTAAAAATGTGTTAGGTGTCGCTACGCTTGTCCGCTTGTCTCTCGTCGACTTTCATTTTGTAGCTGACAGAATTAATCATCAGCTGTGTAACGCGTAATAGTCTCAATATTGCGCATTTTTTCGGTAACGAGCAATGTTCATTAAAAGGTACACTAATTGATTGGTATGCGTAAATCGCAGCGGTTAGTTTGTACTAATTGGATGATTTAACATTAATGTGCTTTTAATTGGTAATAAATGTATTTATAAGTGTATGAAATATTACGAACGTACGACTTTTACACACGGAAAAATTGTGAATAGATTAAGTTGTCCTTACTGAACTAAAAAATTACTAGGCGGAAATCGAGGCGTTCGATCTAACATGAGGAGTTGCACCGCATCTATGGCGTTGGTCACAGATGTCATGTGCTACAGTAGCCACTCACCACCAGGTGGACTGGTAGCCCGTGTACTATACCAGAGCATAACAAAAAGTCAATCATTTCGTCTGCCTTAGTTCCGGATTTTAGAATAGTTATTATGTCATGAGCAGTAATAGCCACTTAACAGTAGGGCTGCATACTTGTCTGCTTATATCTCCAAATATCAAAAAAAATACCGTGCGATTAAAGTTATGTTACCCGACGCAAAAACTGAAGACTGACTTTATATGGGCTCCTCGTATTTTGCAGGTTACGATGGTTTAATCCCTTAAGCTTTGTGGTATGTTCCGTATAGAAATTTGAATTTAAGAACAGCTGTTAGGTTATAATTTGACTAGCAATGGACCTTTCAACATGAACTTCGTAATTTTATCTTAAATAAATCTTATTTTATCTAGTACAATGTAAAGTAACGACGAGTGTGATAAATGGAAGATTAAATATAGTAAATACTTGGAATTCTGTTACTCCATAATACTTCGAATTATTTAGTAATACACTTTTATATACCTATAAAAAATAATCATTAGTAATCATAGTGACCACAGTAACTGCGTAAAAATGTGACAGTTAATAAGCGTTTATATTACCTTAGCCTTACGGGTGGTAGAATATGTATGTTCGACTGGGTCGGTACCACCGTCACGCCTATTTGTGCCATTAAACAGTACTATTCGTACTACTTCTATTTCGGTGTAAGGGTGTGATACGCAGAACATGAGCCATACGATTTGTCCTCAGAATTAGCACCGCATCTGTGGTAACAGATGTCATGGTCTGCAATACCTACTTAACCTCAAGTAGACTGCAAACCCGTGTGCTACTTCATAAAATAAAATAAGTTACTAAAAAAAATAAGGAATCAGTCAATAAATTGAGGAGATAAATTTCTTAGACTGTTTGGTATTCCTCTTATATAGTTTATAAATCCAAATAACAGATGCGTAACGGTTTATTTACTCTGTCTGTGCACCCCAACAAGTGGTGCAGTGCGCATCGTTCCGCGACATTCCTTCCTGTGACACGTCAGAGGGAGCGCCCGTGGGAGGAACTGTTTTTGTGTTGCTTCCCGACGCTACCACCGTGAGAAACAGACCTTTTTCTACGCCCCGTCGCCTCATTATTTATTCAAATATTGTTGAAAGTGGTATCAATTATATTGTTAGCCATTATAGTTATCATTCTGACGTTAATCTTGCTGCAGTACAATAAAAGATCTTATATGAGACTTCTAAGTTGTTGATTGTATTACGTTTTCCCTTTAGCATACAGTGTGCTTCTGATATACGAGCTGTCCATGTATTACACAAATTAGTTTGTCGCCGTACAAAAATGTTTTAACAACCTTCGTAGCGCAGAAAGTGATGAATAGTTTTGTGAAACAAAAATCGCAAGTTGGATTGTCGCAACAAGACAGTTTTGTTTTGTGCCCGGAAAACCATACAAATGCTATTTCTAGGTAAGCATGCTACATCATCGCTTTCCATCAGGCGTCGATAGTTGCCAAATGCGAATCTATCTTAAATTAAAAAAAAAAACAATGAAGAACTAGAAACTATCTTAAATAACAACATTGAAACATGAAAATAGGTGGGCAAACGGGCATTTTTATTTTTGTACAGTTGTGGAATTTAAGCCATGCTACATTGTAATTAGGATTAAAATATTAAAAATGAACAATGGACTGGGCAGAATTGTATCCAATCCGATGACACAAGATTCATTACTCTATAGTCCAGCTTTTATTCATGGCTGCACGTCCTGAATCTTGCCTCTTACAGACAACAAAGAAAACATAAAAAATAAAGTATATGAATACATAGTAACCACTACATGTCGTTTTGTAGTAGTTTAATATTTATACATTATTTTATAACTGTCAAAAAGATCACTAGAATGCTTTGGAAACATTAATTTTAATGCGTGATCGCGTGTTACTTATATACTCAGTCTGTATATATAATAAGTAACATAACACTACAAGTATTTACCAACACAACGTCACGTCAGATACGTGTATAAAATACGATAACAACAATTGTATGTAAAAATTTAAATGCTTTCTTTAAGAAACATGGTCATTAAACCTTGTGAAAGGAATTAAGAAACAAATCCTTGACCAGCCAATGACAAGTCGACGTACGTTGAACCGATTGCGTAAAATAGAGTTTCCTCACTTTCTCTATAATTTTACAGCTTTACTGGAACATTTATAAATATAAAGACACTTTCTAATATGAAGAAAGGCTCAATTATGAGTTTACTGTAACTATTGATCTAATCTATTTAATACTTACTTATATATTATCTAATATTGCTAATAAAAGTTATTACATTAGATTTAAAATACAGCCATATCGTATTTACATAGGTGCATGTATTATATCAATTACATAATAATAAATCGGTGGTAAAATCTGTCCAGGTTCGCCCGAGTACCACCATTATTTCTGCTGTGAAATAGCTCTTATAAATAGTTCTTCAGCTTGAAGGGTGTGGCACGCACAGGACATATGAGGGGACCATTCTAGCCCTCGAGAGTAGCAACGCACTTGTGACTAACTTCGATCGGAACGATGGTTCTGTATCGATTCGGTTATAATTGTCATGAGCTTCAGTGATGACTCAACATCAGGTGAACTGCATGCCAGTTTGCTACTCTAATTTTTATTTAAAAAAAGGCAAGAAAAAAGAAATTCTCTACAGAATTTTCATTGTACAAAGGCGAAAGCTACCACAAACAGAAACAATAGAAAGAAGTCTGTAACCAGTTGAGTGTTATAGCCGTTTAACTATTTACTTGTTCTTAAAGTACCAAAAAAATTCTAAATCGTAACTAAACCTGACATTAAAGGGAATGTAAAAAATATGTAGTTTCTTTTATGAATCACTTTTTCATCCAAAAAAATTCGTTTGTTTTATGTCATAAAAGTTAAATAGTGTGTTGACAACGTAGACAAAGCATGTTGCTATTGATCAGAATTTAAAAAAGCAACAAGACGTGTTGATACTTTTGTGAGATATTGCAAAATTAGAGCAGGAGTTGAGTAATGTTTCAACGAAATGAAACTTTGATAAAAATAAAACTGAGATGGATTCGAACCCCTGTTTTTTTCTGACGTATGTAAAGTATAGCTATATATTCGTAACTATTAGGACGGCCACTTCTTCATGAAACACATCAATAAAGTTAGGGTTTGTTATAAACAGTCACTTTGACTTTGAGGTTATATTTTGTACTTCTTTATTTGATTTTATTCTTATACTGCGAATGTCTCTAATTAATCTTGAGAAACTAATATGACATGAAATATATTTGCATTGAATTTGCATTTTCTTCAGATGTCCATGCTTTTAACAATACTTAAGAATGCATGTTCTATTGAGAAATCTTTGAAGAATCAATAATAAATCCCAACTCGACACTGAATCCAGGCCGCGTGAATAAAACGAAACCGATGAGATCCGATGAGAATTTATGCAATCGCTTGCATCTTGCACGAAACAATAGATAGCTCTTTGATCGCAGTGTGACGATTACTAACAAATTAGTTTCACGGTTTAATATCGTTCGATTGCATGAAACACTTTACCGGCTACTTTTTAGAAGATCACGTCTAGGAGTTGAGCAACAACTAAACAGAGTATGGGCTTCCAAATAGTAATAGTTGTAAATGGTAATACACCATAAACTCGTTTCTCTCACAAATCTTGTTTTATTAAGTACAAAGCTACAAGTGGATCTTTAGCATACGCCAATTGAGCACAAGCCTGAACTGATAAGACCTTCATTTGCAGTTCCGCATCTAAACGTTTACAGTTACGCCGTTTGTTCATCAGTTTTCTGTCTTTAATAAAAAAAATCGTACAACGTTGTTTGTCCGCGATGAACTTCTGAACGAATGAACCAATTTTAATGAAACTTCTCATATCGTGTAAAGTTTGGTCCAACTTGAGAGAGGGATAGTTTTTATCTCGATACGAGTTTCTCAATTTCCATTTTACGAGATTAAGCCATAGTCGGGTAGCTAGTATAACATATATTGACGGTTAAATATATAAAGAAATATATTATAGCAAATAAACCTTAATGATATTTTAGGTATAATAGAAATAAAGCTAAAAGTAAACCTAACGACAAATAACATTTCAATGAGAAGATAAACGTTTTTATAATGCATATCTATCAGTATAGAATGGCAGCCGGCACACATAGGATACATGATGCGACCACTCTCCTCCAACACACCACCCACCCTCGAGAGAACGAACACATTTGTGACCGACCTCCAATAGAACAAAGGGTCTGTTGTGAGTCTGTTATAGTTGTCATGGGCTGCAGTTGTCACACATCGTCAGGCGAACTGCATGCCCGTTTGCTACTCTAATTTTAACTTAAAAAATCAATCTCATAGTTTCAAGTCTTAGTAAAGAGGGATTTAATAATGATGAGTAAGTAGATGGGACAATAACCCACCTATAGGTAGGTGAATATTTCATAGGCTAGTCGGTGCTAGCAACCCAGGCTATGTAATTACCAGCAAAACACGATTGGCGAGCAACACTGTGGTTAGGGAACAACGTTAATGGCACTCTGGCAGCATGCAGGCATGAAGTGTCTATGTGAGAGTAAATTACCTTCGTCCTGTTTTGAAAATCATAAAAAGCATTTGCAAAAAATAATTCTAGTTTAGTGTCATGTTTGAAAAATAATTATGTGGTTTAATCATCTGCGTGTACTTTAATCTCATTTCTGAAATACGATAATGTTATGTTGAATTTGGATGAAAGAGATACCAGTAGAAGTGGTTGAACTTTTGGTTATTTCGCATATCACAATGAAACTGTTATAAATAACATACAGTAAACTGTAACTTGCATTAGTGCAGTAAAAACCCTTAACTAAACACCTATATAATGTGAAAAGAAGTTAGTTCTAGTATTAGGAATGTGTATGTCAGTCTATAATTAAAAACATGATCTCTGTAGGTATACCAAGAAGCCGTAAAAGAGCCATTTTAAGCTACATGAAACTTTGTAGACACGCATTCTTGTGAAAACGACGTTATATAAAAAGGATAATTATAATTAAGGTTTTGTTTCAATTATTTGTGATTAAGATTATTCGCAGCCTAATGCTAAGAACACACCCCTGTGTGTCTACATGTATAGGTGTATGCCTATGCATAATACCCTAGTGCCGAAACACAGTAGGGTGGAATGGTGGTACTGACATTCGAGTAATTTTCTTGTGAGGTGACTGTAGGAATCGAACCCGCTATCTGCCTGCCCGCAAATTAGTTCATCATCTACTGCGCAATGAAGCTCGGGGGATCGTGGTTGAAAGACAACAATTGTCTCTTGTATCCAAACACAAATCATTTGTCACGCAAATTACATTAAGCTATTTTCAGTTTAAATAAACGACAGAATTGGAGACCTTGACGGTCTTGCAATTAGAAATTGTACGAAGCAAATGTACGTAAACAATTTTATTCTGAACGTAAATGTACGAAAATAGTCTGAAGGAATGTGTGAAATAATACTAGACAAAAGCGACTGAATGCACAGGTACGTAAGTCACGTTTGTGTAAACACCGGGGCGAGCATGTGGACGCGTGGGTGACCACTAGCCTGTTTATAAATCGATTCCACTGTTTGTAAACACACGGTCATTCTGAAACGAGATGTGTTCGTGTTTTTCAACAACCACTGCCATGATTGGACGTTTAATGAACTAGTTCAAACATCTTGTATCTTTCGGCTCGGATGTTTGTTTGTTCTTGTTTACAGGCGTACGCGATTGAATTAGGAGGATTAATGCATGTCATCTTTTATTTGACGCTATTTTAGAAATTTCTCTTCAAACACAAATACTTCATTGCACAAATTATGATATTTACATTTCTAATTTTAAATACATAATTTGAGACTTTGTCGGTATTGCAATATAAAATTGTACATAACAATTTATTTACAATTTAATGTGTTTTCACTTCATAATTTAGGAATTTAGCATTTAATTAAAACTTTAAGTTATTCATAATCTTAAACTCATCTGTGCTATAAAAGCTTTCATTAATAAAAAAATATTGCAAATTGTCTATTATCATTTCACATCGTCATGAAATAAGTACATGGGTCGTTTTTACCTGTCTATATGAATGCTACATGTATTTACATGGAATTAGACCGAGTGAAAAATTACCTGAAATGACATGTTATTTATACACAAAGGAATTGTATAGGCATCATATCAAACATT
>DWIE01000816.1:0-12779 GCA_018248235.1 Choaspes benjaminii | reverse complement strand
CATTATGAGTATCTTTAACGTTTAAGAATTACATACGATGAGATTATTTTTATTTTAAAGAATCAATTAATGCTGGGGTTGTTCAAATGTTTGTTAATACACGTACATATTGCGATTGTCTTAATTTTTTTGGTATATTAAATGGGATTATTTGCATTTTTATAAATGACATACACTAAGACTGTCTTGAATTTTAAAATTTAACTACGATGAAATGATTTTAGATTTTATTTTATACATATACTGGATTGTTTTTAATTTTATGATCTAAATACAACAGGATTAACTTAATTTTTAGCAATTACACACATTGGAATTATCTTCATGGTTTATATCTAAACACACTTAAGGTATTTTATGTTTATGAATTCATACACTGTTATTTTGTAATTATAATGAACTGGGAATGTCATTAATTTTGAAAAATTACGTGTACAGGGATTGTCTTTAATTTGTATGATCTTCATATACCAGGATTTTTTTCATTTTAGAAATCTAAATACACTGATATTATCTTTAATTTTCATAAATTACATACACTAAGATTGTCTTAATTTTAAATGAACTGGAATTATTTTTGCAGGTCAAATGTGAAGAACATGGAGACTATGTTTTTGTATTAGTTCAATACACTCTCTATCTACATTAAAGTAAAACAAAATATATTTTTGAGGAAAGAAGAGGACTTATCTTCAAAATTGTCACTTTTATTTGTTAAACTTTTTTCATTCTTTAAATTTTTTTTATCGAAACGAAATTTAAAATTTCTTATGTGCATCTACTTATCATACATTAATTTTTTTACAACATCATAAACTTGTTTTATAAAGAAAAAAATAAAATATTGTTTTAATCTGTTTTTTTTTTCGTCCAGTTATTAATTATATTTTGAATGAGTTAATTAAATTGACTGATAAAGATAAATTAAAGATTTAAATTAAATAAAATAGGAACGAACATAGATAACATCAAAATTTAATGTAATGATTAAATGTAATACAAAGCATTAAACTTTTTCTAATATCTACAACTAAGTCAATCGATAACTTATAATTTATTATGCTTTGAAAACCTACAACGAAATTTGTTCCTTATTTTTTATTTTAAGGATATACTTACCTGGTGTTTATTAAAGTTACAATTTCAAAATACACGACAGAAATAAAAAAAAGTCTTTGATGTTGACGTAAGCTGGAACACTAATGCTAGTGGTTAAATTTGACTTATTTCTGCTTTTAGTCATGATTATGACAAAGCAAATTTTTTTTATAGTTGCAAGAAATCTCAGAAACATTGTAATAAAACATGTTGCAGATCATCAAAACGACAATATCATATTTTATGAATTAGTTTAACATTAATAAGACTTATCGTTTTAAAATTCTCATAAATCTAAATGTGTTTCATTGTAGAATCTTTCTACCAATTTTTCTATTCAAAGCGTTGTTTACATAACAAGATCGAGTTTTGAGTTGGTGTTAGGCTTTTACAACTACAGATAAATCGCATGTAATTTTTTCGCTTATAATTCGTGTTTTTTTTTTCAAAGTTGGACAAAAAAATATGTTTTTAACAAATTAAACACCTGATTTAAATTAAAATTGTCTTTGTCTCCTACTATATTCAGTTTATATAGTCAAATTTAATTAAAATTTCATTAATGTGCATATTTAATTTTACAAAGCACAGCCAAATCATTTTTAATTTTTTTAAAATTGCAAACTCTATTGTTTCGGTGTTTTTTCTATATTCGAATCGTTGTAATTTAAAATATTTTTTTATAAAACAAGTTTTGTAAATTTAAGCTATAAGGGAAAAACACTTTTTTGACAAAAAAAACATATAAAATACGTTTTAATCGACATTTTTATAATGGGGTTTCTTTTTTTAGTAAATAGATTTTTTGCCTTCAGCTCTTGTTTTAAATTAAAATTACAACATAAAAAAAGATTTTACTGTCTAACTTTTATTATAATCGAATTCTAAAGAGGCTTGCTCCTTGATTTTTACAATTATGTGTTTGGTAATTTTTTCACTTTTTAGATTTTCTCCTAGTAGAGTGTTCAAAAAAAAATAAAATTACAAGAGGAACATGAACACTACAAATCTTGTTTTAAATCTCGTTAAAGGTCAACTACTTAAGTTAAAATTTCATTTAGTAAATTATTTTACACAGACATCAAAACAACATCCGTTTTATGATATAAATACAAACAAATTTAAGCAGTTTTTAAAATTTTGAAAATAAATATTAATCTAAAAAATCTGTTTAAACAAATTTTAATTAATTTATTTTTTTTATTAAATCTTTTTACACAGACTAGGTAATTTTTGAAGAAATTTGGCATAATAGAAAAAATTTTGGCAGAGCTATGACTAAAGCCTAATAACTTTCGATGGAAGATGGTGTGGTGACTTACATACAGTAACTACGAAAACCCTTAAAATTATCTCTAACTTATTTCAGCCACATATTTAGTCTTTGATCATAAAAAGTATCTTTTTTGCTAAATCTGTGAGCAAAAAGAAAAAACTTTGAATTTTATGCCGAAAATAGTTAACATAAGGGTACTTTATTAATTATAGTGGCTTATATAGCCTAGGGGTAACAACATTTTATGATGGTAAATATGATTAAATGATGTAGATGACAATATGCTAAAAATGTGAATAAAAACCCTTGTCAACGTTAAAGAAATTATTGTTAATCAAGTTATTCAGTCCTTCTATAAATAAGAAAATAGTAAAGGATATAACGTGCTATAAAGGGTTAATATGGCCCGTCAGAAAAACGTAAACTATAGGACGTCCAAGACAATCCTAATATAAATGTTCTAAATTTTCTTCCTTCTCCATCTGAAATAATAAATGATACTTCACAATACATAAGCTTTTCTTTAGTACATATACATTCCCTGAATGAAGAAAATAATAATACAGGGTATCTGATCAGTACATGCCCGCATTGAAAATTTTTAAGGGACCCCTTACAAAAAAAAATGGCAAGAGGAATAAGAACAGAAATAGTAGAATTAGGTAAGTTTTATTATGTGGATTTATTAAAAGCTATTGTAATCAATGATAGATTCTTTGATAAGTTTTTTTCAACTCGTGAAACTGCGTACATTTTTCTTGCACGCACGCAGTTAGTTTATTTATAAAAAATAATGCTAAATGCGGTTTAAATAGTGACGTAAACACTGGGTACTAGCCCCAAGTGAAAGTAGCGTCCTAAAACACTTTTAATATTTAACGAGGATGATGCCTCGGGACAATGAACCTCACTAACAATATTTTTTTAGTTAAGTATGTTGCTATTATAAAATGTCATACCCTTGTTTATTGAATAATTTTTTAAATAAAATAATTTCTAGAAAAATTATAAACGAAAGATTTGACATTTGATGTCTTTGACATCAACATAATGTGGTTTATGCCACAAAAAGGCTTATGCGGCTTGTTAAAAGAACGAAAAACAGTGATGGGTTTTGTGGTATTCACCACGTGTTCTAAATGTTCTAGAACTTTTTTTCAAAATTTATTTGTTTACACCTACGAAGGGAAAACAATGGAAAGAAATTTAAATAAGCCATTTAATTTTATAATATAATAGAGAGTTACCTTCTAGTTGGGCCACAGACGTGTGGCTACGACAGGTTTATATGGAATTGTTTAAAATCTTGCAATGCCTCTAAGTCTATACGAACAGGTTCGATCTTTGAAAATTCAAAATTAAGTTTTCGTAATATCATCAAAGTGAAGTACAAGTACATTAAACGGACCTCCTACCTCGATATTGCACATGATCTTAAGATAAACAGGAAAACCGCTAGTTCCTACGGTATGTTATGTCGAGATCGCATTATCGAGGATGTGATTACCCATAGTCATAGGTTGAAAGGCCGTGATGAGTTTGACATCCCAAAAGTCGTGGAGATCGACGAGAGTCTATTCTTCCGTGCCAAGTATAATCGAAACAATCATACCACTGGTCAATTGTATGTAGGAGGGATAGCAAGGGGTAGTAAAAAGGCCTTTCTTGTTCCTGTAGCTATTAGAAATACTGCTACTCTCCTTCAGGTAATACAAGATAATGTATTACCTGGATCGATTGTGATCACTGATCAATGGAGGGCCTATGGCACCGCATTGAGACAAATCACAGGGATGGAACACAGAACTGTAAACCATTCTCTTAATTTTGTCAATCCAAATGATCCTGATACCCATACTCAGGGCATTGAAGGATTTTGGTCAATATCCAAGAAATACGTTAGATCTACTCAAGGAATAAAACAGGATGAACATTACGATTACTTATTACAATTTATATGGACCTATAACATACCTAAAAGACAACATTTAAATTATCTTCTCTTACTTTTTAAAATAAATCCTTAGTTTTATCTGTTTTTTTTTAAGTACTTTTTTTATTTTTTTCACCCCCTAATCTTTTTTTCAATGCGGGCATGTACTGGTCAAATACCTAATACAGTCCTTAATGTTAATGATTTCTTATATACAGCTGATCATATCCTGCAATATTTACAAAAATTTAAAAGAAAAGCATTGTTTACAGTACGTGACTCCTTTTACAAACTATTCCCTAAAACAAATATGCCTTTTATTTAACTTTTATCGTAGTTCGTTATCCAATCCGAACTTGTACCATCTAATGATATTTAAATGAAGCAAAAATTGCAACTACTTACTTTTTTATCATAAATATGTTAATGCCTTCACTTATATCTTTATATCTATAAAGTAACTTCTTACTTCCTGTTATACTGATGATTAGAGACCGGAAAAAAGATAGGTACCTATTTTTTTTTCAAAATGCCTATTTTTTACCCCATGAAAAATGTAAAAAATTTTCTCGCGTTAAGAATTTTTTTTTAAAAAAAATCAATGCTATACGATTGTAAAACAAGTAATAATGTGTAAAATATGCACAACCAGCTTTCAGTACATTCCTAAACAAGGAATATCGCCATTAAAGCATCATTAAGAAACTAAAGTCCATAAAAGAAATGAAAAATCTAATTTTTCAAAAAGCCTTTTTAATTTGACTGATGAAGAATTTGAAACCTCATGTGAGTTTAATGTTGCTCTATTAAAAGCCCTCTGTTCAGCGCAAATCCCTTTCAGTAAACTCGAAAATCCTTTTTTTAAATCCTTTCTTGAAAAATACACTAAATTTAGTATTAAGTCTGAATCTTGGTATAGAAAAACGTTCTTTGCAAAGTTTACAATAATTAAATTAATAAAAATATGAAGAATTAAAAGACAAGAATATTGTGGTATCCCGTATTGGCTACCACATTATTTTATGTTTACACTATTTGTTCTTTATAATTAAAACTTGTTATATTTATATTGGTCCCCGTCTTGTTTCAATTTTGATTTGTTACATTAAGTTTCAAAAGGGGAATAAAACTATTTAACAAAAAATAAACAGAAAAACATGATGGTAAACAATGAAAACAAAAATACAAACAATAACTCAAATAACAACAATCGACCCCAGAACATGGACAGGACCGAACATAAGAGGCCGCCCAGGGGATACAACAACTACGATAAACCCAATAAAACATTTACCACAAAAAACTATTTAGAAACGTATTTCATATTAGGATACGTCAAATATATATTTTATGTTCGATGAGACAACAGACGTTAGTGGTCGATACATTCTACATTTACTTGCAGGAGAATGTAAAAAATGAAAGAACATCCAATACTTTTTTAGATTGGTTAAGCTCGAAAAACAAACTCGATAACTATAAATCGAAAAATCCTAAATTTTTTGACAAATCTTCGTAAAGGGGATATTGATTTTGGTAAGATAAAGATGAAATAGCCAATTAATCGCCCTATGCTGTCAAAGTAAGCAAGGTTTTGAAAGATTTAATCCCTAATTTAAAACACATTACTTGTATTTGCCATCATCTTTATCGACTTTGTGAAAAAATTAGAAAAAAATGCAAAAAATTTAATTTGCATTTTCTGAAATAAAGAAATTGTTGATAAAAAACAGAAATAATCAACAACTATATTTAGATATAACTTGACTAGTTTTGCCCAAATTTCCAATAATTACAAGATGGGGGACTGGATAGAATTTGTTTTTTACGCAAAAAATTTAGCGAAATTAATTGTTTGCACAAGCAATTTCCAACTCAGATACATGTTCTTATGATTTTGCAAGCTTATTGACAGAAAATTCTCTTGTTTAAGAAATAAAACTTGTAAGAAAATATAAATACTTGTCAGAAACGATAACTAAGCTTGAGAACGAAAATTTGTCGACTGAAGAGCAAATTAATCTTTTTAAAAATGCAGCATAAAGTATAAGCCATGATTTCTAAAAGAAAAACTTGATAAAATATGTAAAAAAATCTTGTATATTTTTTTCTGAAATTTTGCTCTTTATCTAGTCCGTCCCAGGATCAAATTTTCGCACAAGTTCCTCACACGATAGCAATGGTTAAAAAGAAACATTTGTAGAGAAAGACGGCGTAATTTAAAAGTAGAATCTATTGAAATGTTGATTGGATGTAGTTTTAATAAATTTAATCAATTTTTTAAAGAAGTATTTAAGAGCTTTTTTAGTCTACATAATTTCATAAAACGTCTATTAAACATTTTATAACAACTATTTACTGACAATTTATTTAATTCGGTCTTGTTTATGGCCGTTTATATTTTTTTGCAAATTTGAACGGGATTTTTCAAACAAACCTCATAATTTTTACTCCTGTTAAAAAAAATCCTATGTTTTACCTATATTTTGCCTAAAATTACCTATATTTTTCCGGTCTCTATTGATGATGTTAATGCCTTCACAAATATTTTCTGTCTATTAAAATTATATGTTATTGTTTTTTTTTATGTTACATAATTTTTTTTATAAATTCATAAACTCTTCCATTGTTTACAATTTAAAATTAAAAAAAAATTCCAGACACGAAAGAAGATGTACAATTATGTCTCCAATTACAAGAAGTAAATAAGAAAAGGATTAATCATTTTCTAACTAGAAAATGATAGTGTGAATATGATTACTTTGGTTGGTCAAGACATAATACTGAAATGTGGGATTGTCTCTAACAAAGATACTATTGTGAGAATGTGATTGAATGTCTTTACAAGAATGCAAAAATTTTGAATCTGGAATGCTAAGATTGTCTGTTAATTTACACTGGGATTCTTTAAAGAATTAATTTTTTAGTCCTGCCTTAATTTACTTAGGTTACCTTTGTGAACCAACGTTACCGCCGGCTCCTTAGAAGGCTTTGCATCATTTAATAGTTTATTTTGTTTAGCTGTTGCTCGGGTCATCCCCTAACAGGGGTGAGAAAATATATACCAGAGATTTTCTAGAAAATCTCTGGAAAAAAGATAGATAACACTGACAGTCACCTAGGAAGGACTAACCTCAGCTTAAGCGGCTGTTCGCCGGTTAACAACCTTTTATGGTTCTAATGCGTATATCTTTTATTGGTTAAAATTGAAAGAACACAGATACGGGGGCACGCAAACTCGCCTACAGGCAAGTTTTCAAGAAATTTGCCATGAATTTTTTAAGGGGTAAAACTAGTTATGAAAAAAAAAATATCTTAAATGAAAAATATTTTAGATACATAGAAGGCCAGAGAGGAGCAAAATTGTTGATTTTTTTAAGAATTTATATATAATAGTGGTAAAAACATAACTGATGTATTACGCTGGAGGTGTCAAACGAGATCTTGCCCCGGTGCTCTATATGTTAGTCATGCAAATATAATAGAAACTGTTGTTAAATATAACCATGCTGAGGTTTGAGATAAAATCAGACAAAATGAAATAATGCGCAATGTTCATGAAACTGAAGTGAACGCATTGTATAAGTATACTAAAATTATGACAAAAACTTTCCGCGGAAATATCAAATTCTAAAAATATTGAGCTAATGCCTTCATCTGATTATATTAAAGATATAGTTAAAAAAAAGAAATACACTTATTGTTCATACTCAGGAAGGTATCAAAGACATTCCAGACTTTTTACGTTCTGATTTCAGAGGAAACTCCTTTTACACTATGATAGTTTGTATGAAGACAAAGAAAGATTTATCATATTTTCAAAAAAAAATATTGAAAAACAAAATTATTGGTAATTGATAGTACCTTTGAATTATCTTGCCCTAGAATTCTATCAATTTTTAATAATTCATGGGTTTATTTTTGGCAAGACTTACCCCTTGATTTGTATTTTACTCAGTGATAAAACTGAGTCTTCTTATATAAGAGCATTTAAAAAATGCGTTAAATTTCAATTAACAACCTAATCGATTGTAAAATTTTTTATAAAAGCACTGCTACATGGAATTAAAGCATCATTTAGTGGCACTAAAAACTATGGTTGCTTGTTTAATCTTTGACAAGATGTTTGGAAAAGAAAAGGCTCAATTGGCGAAATCGAATTATATAAAAACAATGGAATGTATTCAAAAATTGTTACAACGGTTTTATGTCATGTTTTTGTTCCAAGCGAGGATGTTTTAGCATATTACTCTGACATTAAAGAAAAGTTTTAAAGAGAGAAGATTCACTCTGTTAAAAAATTTGAACGTTTTTTAACCGTCTATCTAGGATACCAATACACAAAACAAAGCTCTAAATCAAAATACATATTTTCCAATTGAACTTTAAATTGCTTACGAGAAAATTAAACATCAGATAATGCAAAAAGTTTCAGTTTACTTTTAACAATTTATCGAAAACAAGAAACCGATCACAACTCTGTTACAACTAAACTATGTACACTAAAGGATTAAAATATAATCGTGTTTAAGTGTTGCCACAAAGAAATCTTTAAATTCAAAAGCAAGCCGTTATAATTAGTTAAAAGAAAAAACTTGTTTTTTGCTAATAAGTAACGATATTTCCAACTCGTTGTCGAGGAGAAACTCAATTATATAAATTATGGTTTTTAAATTTTTTTTTCTCCGTGTTTCTCCATGAGGGTAAAAAAAAATATTTTATTTTTAAGAATTAAAAAATAATAATAATAAAAATAAAAATAAGTTGTATGTGGTATAGGTATACCACAATAAAATTATTGTGGCATGCCGGGCTAACCCCCGTGCAGAATTTGCCCCCTGTACTACTTATCACCAAGACCCCTGATTTAAATTTTTTTTAATTAAAATTTCCCTGAGCTGGATTCGAATTGCGACCTACCAGATTAGTTAGTTCGGGCATACCCCTGGACTATGGTACGCTAAAAAACCCCTCCTATATTAGTTAAAAATACAAAACCTACTTAAAATATAAATAAAACTCTTTGTCGTAAGATGTTTTGCTATCTTTATATTGTTTGGTCAAAAGATTTTAACTATTTTGAAGTAATGTTAAAAAAGGTTTTACATTTCAAAAAAAAATATTTTAGACCCTTATGTTATATCCAATAAAAAACCAGGAAGAGTACGATAATATCGTTAAATTTTTAAAAGGTGAAGGGGATCAAGTTAGTCTTTTTAAAGATGAGAAAAAACGACTTAAAAAAAAAGTCTAATAATTTTATTCTCATTGGTAACAACCTCTACCTAAAAAATGAGACGGGTAACCATAAAAGAGCATTCCATGCAGAGGACATGGATGTAATGATGATGGAATGTAAAACGTTCCATCAGGCAGACAATCATGTGGGGTGCAATAAGTTTGAGGCTCTTTGCAATGAAGTTTACTTCAAATTTCCCCGGGATCTTATTCGTCAGGTTGTTTCTGAGTGTTTGCGTTGTGCCCAGTCACAGCCACTCAAAACAAAGGATAAACAAGTGCATATTACTACACAAGCCCTGATGGAGCGACTTATGATCGATCTCATTGACATGACCTGTTACAAGAAGGTCAATGATGGGTTTGCTTGGATTCTTACCATCATTGACGTGTATTCGCAATTTGGCTGGGCATTTCCTTTACGCAAGAAAACTGGAAAGGAAGTCTTCGAAAATTTAGAATACCTATTTTGTAGACACAACGGCACACCCAAGATAATACAATGCGACAACGGCAAGGAGTTCTGCAATTCAGTGATGGATAGGCTTGCAGAAGAGTTTCAAATCATCGTGAAACATTCCAGGCCACGTCATCCTCAATCTAATGGGCAGATTGAGAGAATTAATCGAACACTAACCAGATATCTCCAGAGGTTAGTGTTTGATGTGGATGATAAAGAGAAAAGTAATGAAAAGAATAGAGTTCGGCTGAAATTTTTAAATAAAACCCTATTTCTGTACAATAAAACAGAACATTGTGCTACGAAGAAATCTCCCTTCCGGTTGTTTTTAAATGTCACCGGTTTTAACACTGTCCGGATCTAAATAAAAATGAAGAAAATGAAGAGACAATTATGGATGAAAATATGTCAGATGATTTTAATAATAGCAATGTAAACTCTTCTATTGATCCTTCGTACCTAAAAAGGATTTATAGACATTCACTCGTCCATTGTTCTAAATATAATTTCGATATTGGTGCTAAAGTAATGGTTGCAAAAGATTTTGACACCAATGTAAAAACAAAAAAATTAAAAATGTCCTCTTTTTTCCTCAGAAGTAGAAATAATCGAAATATTGTTTAATAATAAAGCTAAGATAAAAAAGGAGATGAGTATGAGATAGTGCAGTTATCAAGACTAAAACGTATAAATAAAAAAGGTTTATAAAAAATTTTTGTATTTTTTTTTATTTTTTCTTCAAAAAACAGGGGCTATTTTTTTAAAAAAAATTCCTTTTATAGGGGCAAATTCTGCACGGGGGCGCGCCCAGCATGCCACATTTAATAAAGCTAATAATTTTTCGTAAACTTTTGCATTTCCAACGAGGCCTTTTGACTCCGTAGTCACCGAAATTCGCTCTAAACAAGTTACTTCCTCGTCGCTAGTTAAACCTTCAAGATCTCCATTTTATATCGTTATAATTAGTATTTAGATTTAATATCATGTACACCGATAGTAATCAATATCTTTAGTCAACACGCAGAATTTTTTAAAGTACAGTCCGTTGCATTATCTTACGACGCCCCTATTTTAAAAATACTTAGGTGTTAAAGGTCTTTGTACACTCAGAAAATCTTTTTTAAAATTTAAAACATTTATTTAACTTTTTATTAAAACAGTTTTTTATAAAACTAGTTTTATTGTACGTTACTCGTTTTTTTCCAAAATTAGGCGTTGCATATCTTACGACGGTGTTGATTTTCCCCTACTAAGTAAAGGTTTTAAATAAAAAAATCAGAAAAATCTTTAATACTTTTTATAGACGATAGAAAAAATCAATTTGCGAAAATTAGTGCTGGTTTAAGGCGATCAATGCAGTTATGTCTAAATTTTTATCAGAGCCTACTGGTTATGATGTAAAAGTTCAACTGTAAGACCAAAAAAGCTATCTTTGAGAACAAGTGCATGTGTAATTAAGCTTGCTAAAGTAAAAAATATTACCGCGAACAAGATAAAAGGCTACTTTAGATCTTAAGGTTCATAAGTCAACATTAATAAGAGTATTAAAAAAACGAAGGAAAGCTATGCAGGAGAAAAATAAAGCGTAAGCCAAAACTATCCAAAGCTCATTTAAAAAATAGAATAAGCTTTTTAGGTAAATATGAAGATTTGGGTGAAGGATGGCAGAAAATAATATTTTTAGATGAGAAAAAAATTTAGCATAGATGGCCCTGATGGTTTTTTTCATAATTGGGCTGATTTAAACACCGAAGAGTATGTTTATTCTCGTAGACCCATGGATGGGCCATCCATCATGATTTGGGCTTGTTTTAATTATTAAGGGAAATCGAAATTAGCCTTTATAAATGGAACAGTGAATATTGAAAAGTATTAAGAAATGCTTCAAAATAATTAACTTCCTTTTATTAATGAACAAAATCGTTTAAATATAATTTTTCAACAAGATAATGCTAGAACTCATGTTTCAATATACAGTTTGTTTAAAAGAATGCAACAAGAATTACTGAATGAAAACATCACTCAAAAAGTTTTTAACAAGTTTTTACAACGTTGAATACATTTTATAACTATTTTATAAAACTATTTTTGCTTATAACTTTATATTTCATACATAGACTTGTTTTTTTTTTATTTTTGTTTAAAAAAGAATGCAACTTTCGAAAAAACCTAATTTTCCCTCCAAAACAATTTCCTTTTTTTTTATGATAACCGCTTATTCATGTCTATTTCTGTTTTTTCTCGCTTACAAAGTGTAACGCTATTTCAAGAAGGTTATAGTCAGGTAAAAATTTTAGAAAAATTATCTGTCCATAAAAGTACTGTAGGTAGAACGTTCAAAAAGTTTAACGAAAAAAAGAAATTTAGACAGTTTTAAAACAAGCGGACGACCAAGAGCTGTTAACAGCAAAGATTTTACCACTATTGAAAAAATTTTATCAAAAAATTCTAAAACATCATTAAGAAAGTGTTCAATAAAATTGAACGAAGAAGTTGGAAAAAGTGTTTATATACTACTATTAGAAATGTACTAAATGAACACGGTATATATGCATATACTCCTATAAAAAAGCCTCTTCTAACAAAAAGACACATTCAATTAAGGAAAGAAAAAATTGCCAAAATGTTAAGGATGTCTGATGATGATATGAAGCATATAATATTTTACGATAAGTGTAAATTTTTAATGTTTTACTTAGATGGACATGTAAAAACCTGGAGAAGGCCCGGTACAGGCCTTCATCCAAAGAACATTACGCCTACGGTTAAATTCG
>DWIE01000815.1:0-12782 GCA_018248235.1 Choaspes benjaminii | reverse complement strand
ATGTTTTTTGTTGTCAAAAATTGTTCCGGGGTTTTTTAAGTAAAGAAGTCGGTGAAGCGGTTAAATCATCTGAATAGTTAACATATCCCCACATTCTATAGCTTCATTAGCAATCTCATCGGCCTTCTTATTTCCTTTGATGCCAGAATGACCAGGTATCCACATAGACTAATTAAATATTAACTATAACACAACTTCGAATATGACCTTTAAGGGAATCCTGCGAATCATAGTGAAACTATATCTATTTGGAATCCCGTCACAAAACTCTTGACATAGATAAGTGTTACAGTTTATTAGAATTTGACAAATAAATGTGATATTTTAAAACTATTAATAACAATAAATACTATGTTACATTTATGTTACGAAGCTATATGAGATATGATCGCTTTTAATAATACAACTTATATCTACGTTCGCATAAAAGCCAGTGACACTCCCGCCGGCTCTATCAAAATTACTGCCAAATGTAATCAGTGCAATATAAATTAAAAATAAAACGTACGATTTTTTTCCAACAATGACCTAAATCCATAATATGTAATCGTAAAATTCGCGCAAATCTAATCTCGACAACCAATCTTGGTCAGACATTATCTTTATAACGCTTTTTTTTAAATAGCGCAATGCAGTCAACATAACGTACAAAAGTTTGATACCAATATAACAAAATTATATTGAGCTAATATTGCCTAATTAAATAATGATATTTCCCTTAAGTAGGGGAATTAAATGCTTGCGAATTAATTAAGTAAGATCAGAAACGATATTTTTTAATAATTTCAAAAGTTTTGACAAATCCCAAGTTGAGTTGATAAAACACCTTTAAAAAAAATATTTGCGTTATGAGCATGCAATATCCAACAACAGTACTTAATTCAAATTTATTGATACATATAATATACATAAAAATATTAAAAAGGAAAGTACCTAAAGACATAATTATTTATATATTATTGTACATGATCATATTACAATAGCATTACGACAAATATTTTAGATTTAGTAGTTATAATAAAAATGCGTATATTATTAACATATTATTTTAGTTATATCAAAAATTATTAAATTGCTGAACGCTACGCTAATAGTAATACTGTGTACCTAGAGTTAAGTTAAAATCAGTACCGTCAGCTTAGCGTTTTAATGGTTATATTTCTCATATTTTTAAGCGATTTAGAATGAAAAAAAAAAATTAGCACGTAGCATATTTGGATATACGTTTATAAAAATTGCATTGGTTTAAAAAAAAGGTATGTTTGGATTTAAAAGAGCAAATAAATGCTGACACACTTACGACATCACAAATTTTGTCTTATTTTTAACATTTGTGTAGCTACTCCATTTATATTTTCAAAATTATAAATTGCGAAAATGTATAAAATAAAAACATCATATCCTAAAATAACTAATTGGTAATGCTTTATAATGATAGTTACGCCAACATTTAAGTCAGTATTTACTATCAGCTTTTCGCAATTAATTTTAGAATATATTTGGCATTTTCTAAACATAGATTTAATAATAAATATTTTTTATGTTGGCAGCCCTGAATAAAACGCAGAATAAGAGTTCAACATAAAGATTTGATACTGGTAACAAGGGAAAAAATCTTGCATTGCGCTATTGAAAGGAATAATGACGAAGTCCATCGCCGTTTGCCGTTTTGTATTCCATGTGTCTAGTATATTTTGGGTGTTGCATTTTTATTTGTAGACTTATCGTGTGATTCGGTGTTTAAAATGTATAGAAGTAAAAAAGACGTTGATAAACACGTGCAAAACTTGACATCGAAATTATCTCTGAAGGAGGTAAGCAAGCAACATTTTGACGGGCTGAATTGGTTTTGGAAATATTCGATTTTCTAAAGATTTAGCATATTTTCAGTTTCAAACAAGAGCCTATTCGATAGCCAGGCTCTATTTCGAAGTCAGCGACTACGCCAGTTGCCAGAGATACGTGGAACAATACCTCACGCAAAAGGATAACAATGCTGCTGCACTCAAGCTTCTCGGGCAGGCGCTGCAGCGACTGGGGCAAAAGGAAAAGGCCCTGGAACAGTATAAGGCTTCGCTTGACATAGATCCTACTCAAACGAGCACAATTTTAGACAGTGAGTATCCAATTTGGTATAATGTTAACGGCGGCGTAACACCAATATTTGTCGCCTCATGGTGAGGTTATTACAAGTAAAGGTTAAAACATTATCAAAACATTATTTATGCGATAGTAAACAATGGTATGAGATTATATCTTAGTAATTTAACCATAATTGCAGTTAAATATGTATATTCGATTTAGGTATATTGAGTTATAATTCTATATTATAATTCATTGGAAACAAAACTGCAGGTTATTGCAAGGTTGTTCAATTTCATCAGTTGTCATTTTGGCTATTAGTATAATGTTAAAAGCTGAGATACTTTGCTTTTATTATATATTGTATTTAGATTATATTTTGTATACCCCTATAAGATTAAATAAAATGAAACCATGTTATTGTACTACAAACATGTTATTCTCATGACAATTGGCAGCACAAAAATATCAATTTGTGAATGATTTAAGATCCAAATGCATTCTTATTTGATATACTGATGATACCTATATTTAAATCTATAATTGTATGGCTAGGCTTTAGATTACCCCATTTCTCATATAACTAAGAAACTAATTTTCTGAATTAATTTCTCTAATATTTTTATCATTTTGTGTGCTAAATGCAAGTACACCTATAATTATTAAATCATTCATCATTATAGACGTATAATAAATTTAATTTTAGAATAAGGTCTTATATTATGCTGCAGTTATTCTGATTACATGTTAATTTTACTCTAAAATTTATTTCCAGTCTGTGAGCTTCTCGCTGATGATGATGTGGATATAGATCCTGGTCGTTCTAAGTATTGGTGTGAAAAAGCAGAAGCTACATTTCCAAGACACCCAATAACTTTCAAGTTACGAGAAAGACTCCTCTCTACTACTAATCCAGATTCTGAAACATTAGTAAAATTTTTGAAGGTTGAGTTAGACATGAGACCTAAAGATGCTACTCTCCACATACGTCTATTAAGACATTATTTACACACTAATGAAATTAAAGAAGCATTTGAACATTGCTGCAACATTGAATTAGATGACCAGTTATTTCTGAATAATTATGCTTGGTATGAGACTCTTTCTGAAGTTCTTAAACACAATTCACTCAACAACAATGACTGGATGTATCAATTGCTATTACTTACAGTCAAAGAACGAATTTGTGTTTTGAGTTTGACTGAAGTACCCAATGGGTTTTCAAAAAGTTTAGTTGAGTCTAGTGATCTCTTATTTGCTTATGATCAAGCATTAGAAAGTGTACACAAAATTGGACCGCCACCTGGATATGGAGAATTCCACTCAAGCTTAGTACAACATCATCGTGGCCAGCTGGCATTTCACACAGCCACTTACCTACTGAAAAGGGCAAAGAAAAACCAGTTTACTTGGCGTGACGCAACTAAATTAGTTGGTCCATTAATGTTGAGTGCATGGCACACAATTCCATTAGACACTAAAGTTAATTGGTTAACACATGCCCCTAAAAAGCAACAAAATGCTGTACATCGATGGTATCTGGAGGGATCATACAGATGCTCTCAGTCCGGACATTATATACTTTCCAATATTCAAAATAATAGCCAAATATTTTTAGATCATATTTCTCAGTTTTGTGCTGATACCAATTGGAGAGACAAAATAAGTCAACAAGCATTCCCTAACAGAGACCAATTAGTGAATAACAAATTGAAATCAAATAATTTTAATGTGCCTCCTCTCAGATTACCAAGGAAACAAGAAGTTGAAGCTTATGATCTTGATGCTCAAAGAGGATATCCTAATTCTCTTCATCATTTTGTATGGATATTGTTGAATTACAAAAATTATGCTAATTTTAAATGCACTTTGTTTGACATGCTTAATCCAACTATGACTAATTTTGGAGCTGAAACTTTAAATAAACTTGATATACTTGCATTTCTCTATAGTGCTACATTAACAAGTCAAAGAAACAAAGACAATCAAGTGACTTTAATAAATCCAGATAAACCAAACATACTTCCTGCAAATATAACTGATCTATTGTGCTCACTTACTCAGATGAAGTGGTGGGACTGTGCTTATAAATATAGCCAGAAAGTATTAGGCACTGAATTAACCGGAATACAATCTACAATAAGCAGGGGCATTGAGGTAGTAAGATGTATTGATAATCATGGACTAGATCCTCAACTACTGTGTATTCTTGGTGCCATATTCAGTGAAAAAGCAAAGCATAATACTAATATAGATGATAAAAACAAGTTGGAAGAAAGAGCCTGCTTATATTATTCCTCAGCTATACAACTGCTGGAGAAGTTAAAGGGGAAAATAGTACTTAAAATGCCTGATAAGAGACTTTTTGATTATAACCAAAAAGACCTAGATACAAAGGAAATAAATACTCTATTGGAGGAATGTAAAACATATGTGGCATTCAACAGTCTTAATGATGGTGAATATGAAAAAGCTATTGAATTGCTTTCTAGTTTAAAATCATCAAAAGCCTATTACTATCTTAGCATTACATACAAGAAACTTGCTTTTGAGGACAAGAAATCTGGCAATGACATGGATTCTGAAACAAAATATGTTAGCATTTTGTATAAAGCTAAACATTATGCTTATAAATCATTGGAAAAAATGAAAGAAACAGATGTATACTACAAAAATAATCCATTGTACAATGATACTCAAGAGTTGATTGAAGAAATAGAATCTTGTTTAAATAATGTTGATCCAGATATTTCTAATTCAGTCATTAATGATATGGAGGCAAAGTTTTCATCTGATGAAAATGTGTCACTTATTGGAAATGAATATGTTTCTATGAGGTCTAATCATGTATATCACAAACAAAATATTAGTTCCACTCCTAAACCACCCACAAAGCATGTGTCTAATGTAAATATGACAAATTACCGTACAGCTGTTGATACCCAAATACTTGAAAACAGCATCTTGGATCAGCAACTTCTAGAAAGAATCGAAAGGCAAATTAAAGTGTTACAGAAGAGAGATACAAGTATTAGTGACTTTATGGAACAGACAAGAGATTGGTTTGATGAAAACCGTAAATTAGGGAACCAAATAATCAGCACAATTAATTCTAACATTCAAAATACCACAGACCAATTTAAACTATTGAAGATATCTGTTGATCAAGTTAAAGATCAAATAAGTGAATGTAGAAATGATTGTAAAGATGTTGGAGAGTTGAAAAAACAAATTGCAGAATTAAAGAAAGAAGTAAACAAGCTGAAAAAAGCTTCCTCAGAACAAACAATAGATGAAAGCAGTCTGTATAATTTAGAAGACGAATATAGAGGAAATGATAATGCTTCAAATTTTGGAGCCAATATACCTTTTGTACCTGCTCAAGTCTTGCCACAATTTGCCCAACGTCTTGTGCCCCCTTTTCCTGTTCCAACCAATCCATATCAATTGTATGGACAGAACTTTTTAAATCTTTATAATCAATATTCTCAATTTAATCCAGCTGTTACAGGCACACCTCAATTATTTGATCCTACACGACCACAAACAAGTTATCCTGGATTGTACCCCACAACAGATCAAATGTACTTAGATATGGCTAATCTTGTTGCCACATCAATTCCACCTGCTCCCACAGTACCAACTGTACCTTTAGTAGCAGCAGTATCTACTATGTCGTCTATACCTACTTTACCTACTGTATCTTCAGCACCATTGATTGTGTCAGCTCCATCTTCTAAGGTTTCACAAAGTAAAGAGGTTAAAGAAGCTCCTCGATTACCTGTAAATGTTGTTATTACATCTTCCGATCCTCTACCCATATGTACAACTGCCCCAGCCCCAATTCTAAGTGTGACAATACCTCCTAAGCATATTAAAGGTAGTCCTCATAATTATCAAATAACTCTGCCGACCACCAGTGATTCCAAAGGAACACCTGTATTTAGTTTTCCTTCAAATTCAAATATCACTACAACATCGACTACTGCAAAAACAACTGGGAATGCCTTGTCAAACTGGAATTCCTCAAATATATTTGCAACTGCTCGAGATGAAAATTCATTATCTACATTCAATTTGGGTGCAGATACTAAACAGATTGACAATTCAAAGAGTGTGGTAGATGGAACCTTTACAGGACAGTCACCAAATAATAGCCTCAATAAATCCAGGACATATTCAGAAAAAAGTAATACCTCTGTTGAGAATTATGATCCATGCCCAGACTTTAAACCTATCATACCACTGCCTGCTGAAATTAAAGTAACAACTGGCGAAGAAAAGGAAACAGTCATATTTGCTTCTAGAGCGAAATTATTCAGATTTGTTGCCAAGCAGTGGAAAGAGAGGGGTCTGGGAGAGATGAAATTGCTTAAACACAATGATACTGGTAAGGTAAGAGTTGTAATGAGAAGGGAACAAACACACAAAATTTGTGCAAATCACGTTATTTTGCCTGAGATGGAAATAACGCCTATGAAGAATGAAGCCAAAGCTTGCTTTTGGTTTGCAAATGATTTTGCTGAAGAAACAATAATACTAGAGAAATTCTGTGTACGATTCAAAACAGCTGAAATAGCTAAACAATTTTATGATGCCTTTGAAAATGCTCGGCAGGAAGCTATACTTTATACCAACAAAAACTCAGGTGTAAAACCAACCAGTGATCCAGTAATTATAACAACTGAATCAATTGAAACATCCACATCTAATAAGGCAGATTCTGACGTAAAATCAGGAAAAACTGTTATTGGAGGTTTTACATTTAGTTCTACTCCGACATTTAAACATTTAGAGGACAAAACTAAAACTGAACAAAAACCTTCAGAACCAGCTGAGAATAAACCAAATATTTTCAGTGGATTGTCATTTAAGACAAGCACCAGTTCTCCATTTGCCAATATATTTAGTGCACAATCAAATCAGAACATAAATAATGCCAATACAGATAAACCAGCACAAAATGATACACCAACCAAATTAAACACATCTGATACCATAGAAGAGTTTGAACCAACAGTGGATTTTAAACCAGTAATACCATTACCAGCACTGGTTGAACAAAAGACAGGAGAAGAAGATGAAATTGTGCTGTTTGAACATAGAGCTAAGCTGTTGCGACATGATGGAGCTGCCAAGGAATGGAAAGAGAGAGGCCTCGGAAATATCAAACTGCTTGTACATAAAGATAATAATCAAAAATTAAGATTATTAATGCGTAGAGAACAAATAATGAAAATATGCTGTAATCATGTTGTCACTAAAGATATGATATTCCAAAAAATGCTGAATGTAGATAAAGCTGTTACATGGTGTGCCAAAGATTTCTCTGAAGGTGAATTAGTAGCTGAAACATTCTGCTTGAGATTCAAAACTGTCCAGATATGTAATAATTTTGTTGATGCAGTCAAAACTGCTCAATCTAAAATCACGGAAGATACAAACGATGCTAAAGAGGATCATAATGCACCGACGCAAAATAACCAACCTGGTTTTGGGGACAAATTTAAAGCGAAACCTGGCTCATGGTACTGTGATCAATGTTACACCAATAATCTTGAGACATTTGCTCAATGTGCTTGTTGTGAACAGCCAAAGCCAAACAAACCTACTAGCAGTAACAAAAGCACCATACCTGCCTCTTATACTTTTGGTTTTGGAGATAAATTCAAACCAAAAGCAGGTACTTGGGAATGTAAGTCATGCATGATTCGCAATGACGCCGATAAGGATTCTTGCAGTGCTTGTAACAGTTTGAAAGATCCTACTGCTCAAAAATCAGAGACTAAAGCACCATCAAGTGGTATGTCTCTTAAGTTTGGTATTCCAGGCCAAACACAAAGTTCAATTTTAATGAATAAAGATACCTCTGCTCCAGTATTAGGTAATTGGGGTGATAAATTCAAGCCTAAACAAGGCAGTTGGGAGTGCAATCAATGTTTGGTAAGGAATGAAGAATCTGTTGAGGAATGTAGTGCCTGCAATAACCCACGTAATCCTGCTGATAAAACAAAGTCTTCGACAACAAAATATAACTTTGGTATACCAAGTAATGATTCAAAAACGAAAAATCAAGTTGCTAACTTGTTTGATAATGCAGGTACACAAAAGTTTAATTTTGGAATACCTGCAAATCAAACTGCTATTGTGGTTTCCTTCGGTGATCAAAAGGCTACTACCAGTGTGTTTGGTATAACTAAACAGCCTGCTTCAAGCGATGCACCTATAAATTTTTGTTTGAAAAAATTGGATGACAATAAATCAAATAAACCAGCTTTGCTTCCAACGCCTAACTTAAACTGGACTGAAATAAAAAACTTTGACTTTATGGGATTAAATGCTAACAATCAGACCAGTAGCTCTATCGCGGACTTTATAAGTAAGGAAAAGGAATGTAATATTAAAGAAACTTCTATGAGTAACCAAGAAAAGGGAAATGCCGATCAAGTATCAGAAAAGAAACAAGTGGAAGCAATAGACGACAGTGGATCTGATGATATTATTTTTGTTAACGAAATACAAGCAACTGATGAGGAGAAGCAAAAAGCTAAAGACCTTATGTTACCAGAAAATTACTTCACATATAAAAACAATAAACCTTGTCAAGGGTGCCGTGGTTGTAAGAGTGATGATGAAGAGGTAAAGCCCCCAGAAAATTTAAACCCTGCAAAAGCACTGTTTAAATCGAGCGTGTCACTTTCCACGCCTATTAAAACATCGTCACCTAGTTTCCAAAGCCCAACAAATTCTATTTATGGTACTCCTACATTTGACAAAACAGTAGATTTGTCTGTGTTCCGTACTCCATTAGGAGCAATTGGATCAGATACCAGATCTGGTTCTGCTACAAGTAGTGGGGATGAAAATGATGTTACCAATAAGGAAGTCACTTTATCTGACAAAGCAAACATATTTACTGGAAGTGAAGCAAGACCATCTGCACTTGAAACTGGTGACACTCAAAATTCCACGAATACTAAAGGTTTTATTTTAGCGCCCCCTAAACTAGGTTCCTTGAATGTTTCTAGCCAAGATGTAACTGCTACTGTTCAAACAGAATCAAAATCAATAGAGTCTAAGCCAATATTTGGTGAAACATCTTCAGGGATTTCTCTCAACAAACCCATATTTTCCTTTAATCAAAGTAAACCGGAAGGATCTGATGCAACTCAAGTCAAATCTATTTTTGGACCAGATGATAAAAAACCATTAAACCTATTTAGTGGAACATCACAAAGCAGTATATTTGGTCCAAGCGCTTTAAAGTTTGGTACAAATAAAGCAACAACTGAAACCATTGCACCAAGCACAGTTTTTGGAAATGCCTTCACCAAAACTTCTAACAGTATATTTGTTGCAAAGAATGACAATACAATTGGACAAAATAATTCCAATAAGAATACGGGAGTTCAAAAGGATGATACAGTGAATAAAAATGATAGTGTGTTGAATGTGGACAATACAATGACTTTTGCTGCATTATCAAATAGTGGACCTGGATTTAATATTCAAAGGAATGCTGATTTCCAATGGGAGGGTGCAGGTCAACAGCTGTTTGTGGCTGGAAACAAAGAGGCCAATGATAAGTCAAAGAATGAGAGTAATGAGGGTCATGATAACTCGGGGGCGGGTGCTGCTACAGAAGAGGAATATGATCCACATTATGAGCCCATTGTTCCTCTCCCTGACAAGGTTGTGGTAACCACCGGTGAAGAAGATGAGGATAAATTATTTGGTGAGCGCTGCAAGTTATACCGATATGATGAGAAGACTAGAGAGTGGAAGGAGCGTGGTATTGGCGAGATGAAACTGCTATACCACCCAGCACGAAACACGTATCGGTTACTGCTGCGAAGGGAACAGGTGCACAAAGCAGTGCTAAACATGCTGCTTTTTAAGAACCTCGCGCTGCTGCCCATGAAGAACTCTGACTGTGCGTGGACGTGGGCCGGGCAGAACTTCGCGGAGGGCGCGCCTGAACAAGAGACGCTCGCCGCAAGGTTCAAGTCCGTCCAGATCGCCACCACGTTTTATAAGAAGGTGGTCGAATGCGTAGAGAAGCTGCAAGTTCTGCCTGTTGAAGAAAATAAGATAGAAGAAGCTGTCAAAACCAATCCGGCCATCGCGCCGCTAAGGATGCCTAAGCATCTACAGCCTAATGCTCGAGCAGATGGTGACATCTCAGCTCGGGTCATGGAGCTTGCGTCAGTCGTCTCAGCGAGTCGTGATCAACCCGATACCGGGATGCAAAGTCAATCAAACGACCCTGCCAGCCAAGAAGCAATGAGACAAGTCCAGTTTGTAGAGGGACAAGATGAGGAAGATGAAGAGGAAGAAGAAGATGAAGATCATTCTGGACATGAATATGATCATTATGACTCAGACGCTTACTATAATGAGGAGGACGAAGAGTCGGGTGTGTGTTACACATGCGACGGGAGCGCGGATGTGCGTTGCGGGAACGAGCTGGTGGCGTGCGCGCAGGCGCACGTGCAGCTCTCTTTTGACCAGGACATATACTCGCCCAAGATCCTCGTCACTGACTCCAACACGGGCGAAATACTTGCCGATATGCTGATACACACAGACACAGAGTTTCTGATGGCGGGAAACTCCTTCACGTGGTCGGGAACAGATTACTCAACTAACGACGCCATAGAGAAAATGGTGACTATCCACTTCAATGACAGTAACACTGCATTGGATTTCCGCCATCACTGTGAGACCAGTAAACTATCTACTTACGCCTCAACGGAACCTTAAGCTTCAGAACTTTAGTATAGATTTGTCTGTAATTTCATATTTTGTTAGTAAGTACTATGTCTAGTTTTTATACTTTTGTTTCATTTATTGGTGACTGAAGTATATTTTTAGAATATTACTTATTGATCATCCAAATGTACACTAGATCTCATGCATCAAGTTTCATCACTCCTGAGAATATTAAAACCTTTAAAATGTTATTTTCAACTTGTTGTCCTATTAACTGTACTATTGTTTAAAGGCTCTTGGAATGTAAATCAAACCAATGATATAAAAGACATCTTTTAAAAGCTTTCAGTGACTATCTAATAGATGATTCGACTTGTTTGTAGTGCTATATATTTTTCAATATTTCTGTGAAAAGTCTAACATCTGCTCATTCTAGGTAGTGTAACTATTACTGTGGCACTACTATAATGTGTCAATAACCTTAAATTATTAGTGGAACTGTAAGGTAGTTTTTTAATTCTTTATGATTATACGGAAATGATCAAAATATATTATAGGTCGCTATGTAGATGACTGTAGTATTTTAAACATGTTTTACTTCAGAGATGGATAAGCTACAAATACGAATGCGCAATAATTTGTTATAATTAATGATTATACCCCCTACAACGAACTACATAACAAATAATGTTAAAGATCATAAAATAGTAAAATAAATTTGATACTTTATATTTCACAAACTCAATCTGTTTGAATTATTAGACATTTTTATAAAACTATGTAACATATTCTTAGCCTTCTCTGAGTGTAAAACAATCGTAGATGAATGTCTTAACCACTGCTACTTTATATTTATTATAATGCGCATCGTCGCCAGGTCATTGTCTAATTGTATTGATATTATTGTAGTATGTGTTGTTCCCTAATGTATCATGTATTGTAATAATGGTACATCTTTATGGACAATATTTTTATGGCAATTTGTGGCTGCTATATGGTGGACAACCAGCATTATCAGTCAGACTGTACCATGCACGGCAATTATTATATTTAGTATGGCCCAGCACTTTACCCATATATGTTTATTATTAAACTGTTTTTATATGTTGCAATATTCTCGGATAATCAAATCGAAAAAAAAAAATCTTACCCGGCCAGCTCTGTTATTGTTTCGCTTATTTGTGTGAGATCCCTTTCGTATAATATATATAGCGCCGCGTATAATTCCTCGGCTATCGATGCCTACACAATCATAGCCCATGACAAGAAATTATTATGGGCCATGTTATACTAATGTATTGCCGAGAATGATATTTTTCAGCAATGTATCATTATAATGTTGCTGGGACAGCTGGGCAGTAGTTCGCTATATAGTATCCACACATTTCAGTATAAATATTGTCCGTGTAGACGAACCGTAACAAGGAGATCTGATCAATTTTTAACGTATCCTTTTAAAAAGGATACGTTTTGTAAGTTCGGTCTTTGCGTGATACACGCTGATAATTTACGTGAATTGTGATATATTGGTCAGGTCTTTTTGGTTAGAAAAATCAGCGAGCGAACTTATATTTCCTCGCTGTTTTGCTGTGTTTTGCGATTTTCTATTACTGAATTCATAACTGATAGTTTAATTTCTAATTTTGCCAAAACTGGCGCGTGAACCGTCGTTGAATTTTATTATCATTGCAAAGGTAATAACTGATCATTTATGAAGCCAGTATGAATTACTTATAATTAAATATTGAAATGAGAAAGGGAGTTGTTACCTATTAGCTTAATTTTGTTTATTCGTAAATATTTATTGAATAAGAATATGAAAACAAATAAGAAACGAGTATTTCCTTTTCTCATTTGAATTGTGACATTGTGACCATTAAGTATCTTATCAATAAATAAAAATAATTAGGCCAATTTATGTATTTTTTTTACCCTAGCTACACCATCCGCCAGTCACCATCAAGCTGAATGATAATGTATCATCTCTA
>DWIE01000814.1:0-12784 GCA_018248235.1 Choaspes benjaminii | reverse complement strand
AAACAAAAAAAATTACACATCCCGCCGGCACTAACCCACTTATTATTATCGCCTCCATAAATGTCCCGCCAACCCGGTGCTAATTACGGCCCGTGTCCCTCGAAACCTTACGAGGCTTCATCGTCCAATATTGTCCATCGCGCTCGATCGTAAAGTGAGCCTACAAAACAAGGAACGTAACTTATATGTAGCGTATAGACTATAGGGTTCACAATAAAACCGCGTGAAAATGGCAATAGCTATTCAGAGGGAGATATTAAAATGCATGGAAATAAATTCGGCGTCGCATTCGGCCGTACAGCTCTGGGGGTGCAGTAAAAATAAACAGCGACGCCATTAGAACTCACTTCCATATTCAAATTTATGAACGCGTCCGCGCCGTTCGCCCGCCACTCATGCCGACCCACCGGTCATTTAATGCGATCGCCATAATAAATTTGACGATAAATTTAAAAATTTCACCCTCGTTTTACCTATTGCGAATACATCAGAGTAAAACGTTGGGATTGTGCGAGTGTAAACGCCAGCTTTCTATGAATATATTAATGCTAATCCTTCATGTTTTATTTACTCGTTCCCATTTATTCAATTTAGATATGTACTTACGCATGTACGCATTCACATACGCAAATAAATATTACACTTTTTAAACTACATTTGTAAGTGGACTCTTTCGCGTTGAATATTAAATAAATTTTGTAGAGCTGAATGATGTCGTTAGTTGGTAACATTATAAGTTTTAACGGAACGAAATGAATAATAGAGTAGGGAGCGTTCACACTGAACAGCAGCCGTCGAGCGACGCGTGCTTTAGCTTGAATAAACAGAGGTTTTCAAAAATTTGTGTATTTAAATCGAATGTGACTTGTGTTACTGGGCTATTTCTGTTTAACTGCCGGGCTGATGGATCTGAAATAACACCTCCCGATACTACCGTTCAGGGAACTCACATCAATTCATAAGGGATTAGGTGTCATCATAAACAGGAATTATTTAGTCAACTGAGGTTAAAAGCAACAACATAATGCAAGCTATTATCTATTTGGAATATAATTACGATGAAGCCACTGTTACAAGTTTAAATAAAGATTTTAACGAACACATTAAAATGTTTTCTCCAAATATCAACACAATTTACTCGGTACCGTGTTATCTTTTCAGAATAAATTTGATTATACAAATAACGTATTCCTTTTATTTTACAGTTAAGTGGTATGCCTATTACAAAAAGAACCTAATTTACATGATGTACTTAAATCATAAACGAAATTTGAATCGAAGTAGTAAGATATCAGTTAATACTGATAAAGTAAATCAAGGGGTATAGAGGTACTGAGTAAAAATTATTTTTGTGCAATTCGTACAAAACGTAAAGCGCAACAGAGGCAGTGATGCGACAATGAATATTCAACGCCACATACACAATGATATAAAAACTCCGGCCCGCCGTCCCTCCGTAATTAAAACTTTATTTAATTGTTTGATTAATACGAATGTCTGCTATCCCTATAAACAACGAATCGAAACATGAATTCATGAACGTTTACTGTTAAACTCATTTATATAGATTAAAATTAATATTGAATGTAAACGAACATGACGCAAACAAATTAACTCGAACGTCAATCATACTTCAGTAAGTATTTATTTGACTTTTTGACTAAATTAATACATAATAAGAATAATTAACCAACCTTTGAAAACAAAAAGCAAGTAGCGAATTTAAAAATGGAAACTTAATGTACTTTTCAGTACATCTAACTAAATATATTTGTGGTGGAGTTTTTAATTATAAAAACTTGAATTATGTGTGACTTAGTACATACTATGATAAAACTATAAAGAAAAATGTATTGTTAGTGTCAACTGTGTGATTTAAACCATATAAATGAAAAGCAGGCGGCATCCTTAACTTTTCAAAACGGGTAAAATATTAAGTTTGTGTACACAAAAAGTTTGTTCTGTGTTACACATATGAAAACTTTCATTAGAGGGTGTTATATTAAATATGTCAAGAACGTGTATGTCACAACGTACTTCATTGATTTCCCATGCTTAGCTATTTTATTTGTGGCTGGTGATTCATGGATCGTATAACAAACGAACAGTTGTTTGCTTCGCAATTCGATACGTGAAAACAACATTCCATAAATTGTTAAGGCTTAATGCCTGCCCTATAACTAATATAAGTTCGTATGGAAACCCAGGAGCTTTAACGTAGCACAGAGTCACGATTCGGGGTTGTCTCCGCTGGTAGCCGACCCGATGACTGGCAGAATCGTCCAAATTGCTTCTATCACATTAATATTGGATTCGGGCCGCCCCGGGAGCTATGCACTCGCACGTATACGTTGTACCTATTTAATTTAAAGCACACAAAGCGATTGACATGGCTCCCGGCGTCCGCTTTTGATAACGAGCTCGCAAAGTTGTTTCAAAAATTAAAACTGAGCTAGTTCAAACTGGCGATTAAAGACAGCGGTTCCGCACGCTACAGGTATTTTGATTGACCTTGACATCCTGAAAGCGCAATTGAATGTAAACACAAAATTGGAAAATTGAATTACTGTCTCAATGTAATTATTATTCAATTTAGTAATTTAAGTACCACTTATCTACAACAAATCAATTATTCCCCAGTTCAGATATTCCCAATATAGAAATTTTAAAAAGAAATATTGACCTTGAATTATTCCGTCACCCCAGCCAAATATGCGTATTACCTACATGCATTGTAAAGGCAGCGAGCCTCTGAAAACTTTTGCGCCTTTATTGCGTGGAACCCTAAAAATCGGTAGCCCGAATGAATCTAGTTACGGATGTCAATGCAGGATTCGACACACGGCCTTCTGTTATTGTCGACGATGATTAACGGAAACGGCCTTGCCCTACGATACCGTGTTTTAATGAAAACATCGTTATGAATGCGCTTTCAATGACGAAGGTTCTATCAATCTTGAAGAGTACGAAGATGGTTAATTATTTATTAGACGAAGTATTTTCATTTACATAATCTGGAAAAACGAAGTGTTCTAATACTCGAGTATTCCTATTATTTGTTGTTTATATTTTCTCTCTCTCTCTCTCTCTCTCTCTTTCTCTCTCTCTCTCTCTTGTTAATTGTAAAGTGTAAAAAGACGTTTTCATTTGTCCATAAGTAGATAAGTACCAATATTGTTGAATTGTAAAAGTTTTCACATTTTTTATCATTCTTACAAACATTTCTTAAAAGTTACTAATGACCAAAGAATGAAACATATTTACTTAATTAATAATGTAGCACAATTTCAAGTGCCTACGCAGACATCATCGTTATATAGATGTATTGCATTGTAATAACTGTTATTTGTAAAATCAATAAAAAAAAACTTAGATACTGTCGTGTATAACATTGTAAAATACACTTGCGTAGCTATTACGTATGCAAAATAGTTATCACATGTTATTCAACGAATAAATAATTACATAGTGTCAGATATGTGTCGGTTTTCAGATAGTTTTTCAGTTTTTCGTACTTGTCATACAACAAAGTAAATATTATCATTTCAATCGTGCTTCTTTTTAAAGTGATGAATAGAATAATACTGCTGTTGATACTATTGTTGAAGATTACCTTATCTGTTTAAACTTAACATTAATTTTCCTTAAAACAAAGATATAGAATTAAACAAAGACGAGTACTTGCTTAGCCATTACCAAAAAGTTCATTTTACAATTTTATTATTATAACTTAAATATAGGAATTTTATAAATTGTCAAAATTAAAGTACTCAATTGTAATTTGAATTCTATTCCACTTCACTTTAAGCCAAAGCTGGCATAAATTTACGCTTACACATGAATAATCGTACTTTATTTATCAAAACTTATCATCATTCAAATATGCATCCTATTTAAACTAAGGGTATCTATACCTATTTTATTCTACCTGTCACCCCATAACATATACATACGTACTGAGATTAACACAATGAGAAAAAATCAAGAAAAAGTATTCGTATTTTATTACATTACGAAGTAGCACGTGGGCTTGATGTCTACTTGAGGGTAAGTGACTACGTGACATTTGTAACTAAAGCCAAAGATGTGTTGCTACTCCAGAGGACGAACTTCGAACGCCTTATAGACACAAGAAGAAGAATGTAGATAAACTAAAAAAAATAAGCTATGACTAAATTGCCTACTGTACAAAATAGACGCCAAGTAACTTCGTTATAGCTGCGAATGAGTAACCCAGAAAATAATAGGAACCTAATTGGGAAACCCAATAATCGAAATAAAGCAAATATAGAGTCATCTCATCTTAAGCTTCATATTTGATTACTAGTGCCTAAAAGGGCACGTGCATTGCAGTGTTACACTATTGTGCAGAAAAATATTTAAATTCTTTTAAGTTATAGACATCATGTAAACTATGAGTGTAGGTAAATACCTATAAAGTGTAGGTAAAAGTAGGTAAATAAATAAGTTCAAAATACATTTTTTTTAATTGGTGTACCTAGTGTTGAATATCTGCTAACGTTTTTTTTATGAAATGGTATAGATCGCCGTTCATAAAGATCAGTAATTAAAAATTTAAATATTAATTGCCATGACAGAAAAACTTACTACCATTAATGCAATTTCGTTAACGTACGTATGTTATAAATCGTACTATAATATAATATCTTACAAGACATACCATACATGAAATATAAATAAAAAAAGTTTTAGAAAATATTGTTAGTTTCCCAATTTCAAACTTTTATAGTATTTAATACCACAGTCAACCTTAGCGTGACATATTGAGTACAAATATGTTGCATACAACAATATCTTATGTACAACTTGTGAATATGAAACTTTGTGGCAATTGACAAACAAAGGATTATAACTTACAAAGTGCAGCTTCAATTAGCGAATGTGGGAGGCTTCGCGGGGCGACCGGCAGCCGCCATCTAGCGGGCGTCAGCGCCGCCCACCGCCGCCTCGCGCGATGTTGCCCGCGGCCACATGTCACTTATGAATATGAGGCGTTATGATTATGAAAATATGCCCCGCCCCGAATATGGAATATGGAGGAGGGAGCCCCGTGGAGCGCGTGCGAATGGGCGAAGTTTGATTTATGAGCCGGGCGCGGCCCCGCCTCCCTGTCATAACCGTATACCTGGTGCGCGCGCGCGCGGCCGCCCGCCGCCCGCAGCCGCCTCGCGCTCAGTCCCGCTTCAGATGGCGAGAGGTGCGGCCGGCCGCACTCCGTGTCCGCTCCGCACTCCGATCCCGCACGTCGAGCGAGCCGCGTAGCCGGCCCCGCGAGTGATCCCGAGCGTGCCGCGTGCAGTGCCGCCGAGGGCCTCAGCTCAGCGCCGCGACGCCTCTCCTGCCATGCGCCGGCCCTGAGCCGCCAGCGCGCCTCATCATGCCGCGCATCAAACCCGCCTGCGTCCGCCGCGTCTCCATCGGTACTTACCACTCCACTTCGAACATCCATCACAGCACATCACACACGATGACACCGCCAATCTAGGAACCTGTGATCGTCTTGAGACCCATAAGAATTTCGTGCTTCCGTCGAGTTTTACGTAGATCACTCGATTCGCATCCATAGCCAGCTACAATGATTCAGTTAGCGACGATAAAATTTGGCATTCATCAAAAAGTGAGCACTAAAAATCGCTCCCGACGTGGTGAGTAAACAGTGCAGTGAATTACCATGTTTCGATTGTATGATCCATTTTTGTTTGAAGACAAACATACGGCGGTAGGCGGATAGTGTCAGGTATTTAGAATTAATGGCTAGAATTAAAAACAAGATTTACAACGAACTTTAACCTGTCAAATCGCTAATTTAGTGCCGGTACTTCAAAACTGCTTTAAGAAGTGAGTAGGAACAAACTTGTAAGTGAATTTATTTTATTAGCTTTCTCTTAATAAATATTACATTTAATTTAATTACTAGAGTGAATTTCTGGCTTTCGATTTATCTTGAAATCAAAATAGCTTATTTGTATACGGAGACCCAAAATCACTAATCATAAAAAGATATGGCACATGAAAGTATTAAATGTAGAGCTTTGAAACAACCTGTTAGCAATCATCTCTTGAGTTTTTAATCTTTCAATAACACAAAAGATACACTAAAGTGATGTCCGTAAATACTATAATGACTACATTTTTAACTTGTAAATTTTTATATAAGCTCTAAACTTTTTATTTTGATATAAGCTTTACAGTACAAATTCAATTTCATGTTATTTGTGAAACAAATATTTCGTTCAGTGAAAAAAATTAAGTAGTCTGTTTATATTATACACGTAACAATAATTATGGTTCGATATATCCTTATTTTTATTAGATAAGAGCATCATTATATTTTTTTAATGTACAGTTTGTATTTATTTATAATAGTATTTCGGATGACTAATGCCAAACGTGCCAATTACATTTCTGTGCTGTCTATTAAATTGACGTTATTGACTTACATATCAAAAAATATATTTTAATTAAGTTAGATATTATTTAACAAAAATGTTATGCAATTATGTAAAAATATCATCGTTGCAGCTTAAAATAAAGCTTACATCAGTGTAGCCGACGCTAAGTAACACATTTTCATAAAAGCCTTAAGTGGCTCTATATTAGTAGAATGACAGGCCGTCAAATTTTATTAATCTGACCGCTACACTCTTTTATGACTGTTCCATAAAAAATTTAGTGTCATTTTATCTATTAACGATTGAAATACCTGTCTAATAGTATTCTCTATGAAATATACCTAAGCAGGCAATGTTTGTTTGGAGAGACATCAAATTTAAAAAGTGGCGATAAAGCCGGTTCCATTTCGTACTAAAATGAAATATTAGTATCTAGGTATGCATATTCTGACCGTTTACCTTGAATGATGAATAGTAATTACTGTTGGTGTATAAATTATGGACTTTCTGTAAGTGGAATAATTACCTCAGAGCTTTATATTATTAAGTCTAAATATTTAAATGGCCATCATATTTATTGAGTTCAAAAGTGGATATAGTTAAATAACCCATTAGATATTTTATACGAATACAAATCAAAAACGTTTATTAAAAATGAGGCATAATAAATCTTTAGTAGTTCAAGATGGCGTGGATTTTTTATATGCGTTAAATAGGAATAATGGCTGGCATTGAATTTTGGCCGGGCGGCACGCTCGCTGGATATTTAACGCAATAATGTTTTTTGTATATTTCTGCGTAAGGTACGCGGCGGCTGCCGGTCGCTTTGAACACGCCGCGGTTCGCTTATAAAATGAAAACTTACAGCCAAATTGCGACAAACAGGCATCACTAATCCTGCTTCTTGCAAAACTAACAATTTAACGTACCGGTGTCTCGCTACAAATGAGACATTTAATCCCTCACCGCAAGATTATTCCGGATTATTGTGGATGTTTTGTGTCGGTGCTCACTTTTTCGCTCGCATTTTAATGTAAACATTTTTGAAATGGTGTGAGAGAAAAGGGCGCATTAGAAGCGTGCATTTAAATATTTCACTTTCAAATGCGATATTAAAAATGTTTTAGACATGATGTCCGTGGAAAAGATATGAACTGATCGCACATTAAAAGCCCTGGTGAAAGTTGAAACACTGATAACCAAATATATTAGTTGATATAGAAAGTTTTTATGTTGTGATATAATATAGGCCTTATGTTTTTTCTGCCATAATGAAGGTATTATGAATGCCGAAGAGTTATTTAGAATAAGCCGTGAGAAAAAGAAATCGGCTCATAGTTGGGTATCTGCTACAGCTTTACTGTACTGTACTACTAATGTATCTTACCGTATTAATTGATGCGTAGATTTGAATACAAAACATGATTATTTGCCTTTTAGTACTAACAAAAACAATTCCCCAATGACAACGTCGAATATTAAATAAACAAAATTGTCAAATTAATAAATGCAGATTGGTGTCTTAATATTCGAATGACGAAAAAGAAACCTCTGTCTATTGAGACATGAATTATAACAATAGATGATTAGTGATGCTCATATAGCAAAGGTCAAATAAATTTCCTTAACGTTGAATTTACTACACATAATATGAAATTAAAATATACTAGTATTATACAAACCATTCTGTGGTTCGATGTCAAAAGGACAAAAGTAAAACTTTGAATAAGTTAAAATCAAGGAAATAGCAATCTAACGAGTTAAGCCTAATTTGGAACTCGACGTTAATGTATAATTCAAATAATAATGGATAATTATTTATATTTATTAGCTTTCACGTTATAAATTAAATCAAGAAACTTGTTATAGACATAATTAACATTATAAAAAATAATAAAATATCTTAAATATTATTTTAAAAGTATACTCAATAGGTTCAATATTATGTAAGAAGTATTCATGAAGTATGTTTCTAGATTATTAGATTTGATTTCTAAAACTTGCCTATAATCTATAGGTAAAATATTTAATAACATTCTTAAAATCCACGTAGCCGGGAGGGCACTTTGAATTGTAATCTATTTTATTCTAATTGATGTAATAGCTACCCACTTACATTTTTAAAATCTATTGTTTGCCTATCTGCTACGCATATTAATTATCTTACATTAATTTTCCGATTCATATACTAATTAAAACTGTGTATAATTTATTTAAATATGCTACTTATCTACTAACTTTAAAGTTATAGATACTCCAATAGTAGTACAACCGGTACGTATTTTAAAAGGATTTAAATGAAAATTTTAAGCGTAATCCAGTCACGTAACGGAAAATTTTTGTTACATGAAGTAGTGGAGTAGGAAATCTAACGTTTCATAGCCTATTATTTCACAAGGATATATAACCCAAAATAACCCACATGCTATGCAACAACAGTGTTCCTACGCAATACGGTGTTTCTGTGCCAGGGAGTGATATCCAGCCTTTGTAGGTCGTGAAATGTCCTCAAGAGTTACACCGAATTTGTAGATTTAGTAACAGAAGTGAGCTGCAGTCAAACTACCGTCAAAAGAACTGCAACTACTACTACTACACAACTTAAATATTTCTATCGGGTAGAAAAAACCTTAATTGAACAGTAATATATTAAACCCCAATAATTGCTCGAATCGCCATATTATTTGGAAGATATAGAGTTAAAAACCGGTAGCAGTCTTAACGAAGGCTTTAGCAGAAATTAAGGTAGGTAGAGTCGACAGTCTAGGGTACAAGTTATTTTAAATTAAATAATAAATAAGCGGTACCACGAGTTACATATACTCTCCAATATACAAAATATGTAAAATAATTAGTTAACATATATTCTGAAACATATTAAACATGATACATGACTGATACGTTTATATCAGGGAACAATTGGAAAAGAGCATTTTGCGTAGGTTTGTGGTTGAGACCCGGCTAACGCACACAATTGTGGTGTGCCAAAAAAGAGATCGCATCTTGTAATTACATACAAATAAATAAATCGTGATATCATGATTATGATACAATATAATCTGCAATACTATAAAAAAATAATTTTAACTTTTCACACAAACCTGTGTATGATGTCATTTATATAGAATATTTTATAGTATTGACTTTTGAGGCTGTACTTATTTAAGAGAACTATAGATAGAACATAAAAAAATCAATAAAGAAATTATTATTATTTAATTAATTATTATATCTAGAAATAATTACACAGGATATATGAGGCGAGTATCTTAGCGCTCACGAGTAGCTATTCACTTGTTACCGACTTCGAAATTAACGATGGGTTTGTTTTTATTCGGTTGCGGTTGTCATGAGCCGCAGTGATCACTTATTATAAAGTGTATACTGCATGCTCGTTTGTTACTCTAACTTCCACTATAAAAAATGTCATCGATAAAAATGCTAAATCTTTTCAATGTTCGGTACAATTTTTTATTTTAAGCTTAAAACAAAGATCTATGGAGAGTATTCCAAACCCTAACATATAGATAGTAACGCCAGTTACCTACAGCTATACATATAAATTAAAAGCACAAGCGGTACGCAGAATAAATGGTCCACACCTACTCTACACCTTAACAATCCTAAAAATTTGATAAATCATTCCGAAATTTATAAAGTTACCAAAATAATATAATATGTTTTATAAATAGAAAATATACAAGTATAAAGCAAGAATTGATGACAAATAGTTGAATAACAGGAACATTAATACAATTACTTTTACAACTTAAACTACACCGTTACACACACATTTAAAAGAAGTTAACAATTACTTACGAAAATAACATGCGAAATGGAAAACATAATAGCAATACCCCGTAACCTGCGGTTTTAGAGGCATCGCGACGCAGACACAATTGCAACCCGCCGTAATGGAGATCACACTGTTCCGCAGGCTACGCTTCGTAATCGTCACATAATAACACATAATACCAGTAAGAGTAACGAATATGCATAGCGCGCATATGTAAACTTGCTTTTACCGTCTTTTGATTTGATGAACAGAATAGATTATGGAGCCAACCGCTGGCATTTTATTTACCTACTTCATATTAATTTAGCATCATTTCTTATCTCTATATTTTATTTAATTATTTATAATTACTAGATTTTAATGATTGGCTTATAAACATCTCACCTAAGTTTGCCTACATAAAACGGATAAACAAATAATGACGCGCGAAAATGAATATAACAGTGATAAAATTTTTGAAGATCATAAATTTACTTTTAATAAACCAAAATAAATATCAACACAAATTAATGAGATTTGTTGCAGCAAGATACAAAACTATGTGCGCAACAATTTTATTATTGATTCAGTAATTTATACGCACGAAGAAGTGAAATATTAATTGGAATTGATATAAAAGTAAAGTTAGTAGAAAATATACGGGAAAATTAATTAAATGAATAAAGTTGTCGTTCATGCGTGCGTGGCATGCGATCTGCTCATCTAGATTAAATTTGTCACAAGTACGATAACAGTGCCAATTCGAGTGAATCGTTGATAACTAGTTTAAAATAGAATATTATCCATTCTTAAGCGAATTTTAATTGTTCCACATTTATCTATATATAAAAGGATAACTGACTGACATAACGCATAGACCTAACTACTGGGACTAGGACCGTGTAAACCTTTTATACTCTAGGCGAGCACTAAAGAATGATTTTTGGAAATCAAACCTCTAAGGTGGTAAATGCAAAGGAGATGCAAGTATCTATGACGCGGGGGAAGCGCCTATTATGGATATGAGTAACTTTAATAATTCATTCTTGTACTACTTCATCGTCGTGTACTACAAGATTTCCTTATTTTCAGTAATTAGCCGAAATACTCAGTCACATAGTAAGATGATGTTAACTTTCGCAATTAAATTTGATGGATCTATCTACGAGTACAACCATGAATACTAAAGTAGCTGATGACTGTAGATAAATTATATGTTCTAAAGACTTCGATTATTGAATACTATAAATATCACTACATTGTGCAAATATGACAGAACCTTTCAGAATAAATACATTAAAACCGAATATTCGTGGCGGGTATTAGATGACTCACAAATAGCCACCTGAAATTGTGTAACAAGATTGGCACGCATCGACGCGATGCTTCCACAAACATGTTTGGCGAAATTGTATAAATAAAATAATAGAAATATTTCTCTCTGTATTTAATTGTAATTAGAGGACGAGATAAAAATTGAAGGTTACAAATAATAATTAGTAGTTTACCTTCCCTCCAAATATAAGTAACGTATACAAAGATATAATGTTAATTACATGTAGAGATGTGAATAGAAGTCTTAAAGAATTTCACATACTCTAAACAAACATTTAATAAGTAGATTGTTTCATAATATAACTTCAAATATATATAATTGTGCGACGACGATTTACCAGACTGCTTTTATATAAATGCGGACATAAATACTATGCCGGATAATTGAAGACTGGTACCCTTGTATACTCGAATCTTTACCCACCTCGTGAATATGATCCAGTGGCTAAGAACATTTACTGTTAACAGTACGTTTCTAAATAACTACACAATTTAATTAAATGCGACACAACACAATACGTAAGTAGATATTTCTTTTAATGCGGAAAAATGCAAAAAGATTAAGTAGGTAGATAAGCTCCAGCAGCGAAATAATTCACAAACATTTCTTAGTTACTTTTAGTTTAATGAACGTATGCATAATAATAATAAACGTAATCGTCTAATATTATTTACTATGGAGCAGTATTACAAATAAAAAAATTAAATAACACTTCCTCTTAATTGCTTATCATAAATATTTATTAGAAATCATAATTTGGGTGAATCCCTATTACATTATAAATTATTTAATAACTAGCGTCCTGTCCTGGCTTCACACGGAAAGAAGAGCATACGCGTTTAAATTTATATATTTGATTTCGAAATCGTCATATTTCAGCCGTTTTACACAAGTCCTACGTTAATTCTATACCTAAATCTTCCTCATGGATCAATCCGTCGATTGCTGAATACCGTATCAAAATCCGTTCAGTAATTTTTAAATTTATCGCCTTCAGACAAAAACAAACTCGGCTTGGGGATGTTTTTCTATAAAAGTCGTAGATAGTGGTGTTTGTATTATAATTTTCGATAATTACTCTTTTCACCTGAAACTGAGTCAATATTTGGTACATAATTAAATAACGTTACAAACTATTTTTTTGAAATATTAAATATTTACCCTTGATAGAGATTGTTTTTAAATCGTCAATTTCAATGTACGACAGGTGGAGTCGTAGAGCGAACGAGCTATAATATTCTCTAATGTAATAAAGTTGCC
>DWIE01000813.1:0-12785 GCA_018248235.1 Choaspes benjaminii | reverse complement strand
CCCACTGCCACAACAAGCTGTTATTATTAGCCAGCAAATAATATCGAATCTATTTCCTGTTATGTCTTTGGTTTGTTCAAACCACCTGCTTGTGATTATTACTCGACACAGCATGAATACTGGTCGTAGAACGTATCCTCCATTTTCAATGATTCCTTACTATTGCATCAGTGTTGATTTGACGGTAAAATACATCCACTCTTATCGCTAACATTTATTACATTCCATAATATCGGTATAATATGTTACATGTATTATAGAGATTGATTAGGTAGATACAGAACTAAGTACCTAAACGTAACGTCTGCAAACGCATGTTACACCGCCCACTCCGCCGTTTACAGCCATTTCGATAAGATTTTTTTTTATACAAAAATATCTTATTGACTATTATTAGTATAATATTAAAAAAAATCTTAGGGTCGCTGCATTATTTTCAAAATGATATGTCAATCAATGAATTATCAAACGTACCTTGGTTCAGGTTGTATCATCGATTTTTTTTATGTCACCAAGTAGCACACTGGCTTGCAATCCATTTGCTGGTAAGTAGCTACTGCAGCCCATGACATCGATAACCACAGATGCGGTGCTACCTTTGAGGACATAGATCGAACTCGTCGTGTTCTGCGTATGCTGGCTATCACACCCTCACACCGAAACACAAGTAGTACAAACATTACTGTTTCACGGCACAAATAAGTGTGACGGTGGTACCGACCCAGTCAAAAATTCATGTACTACCACTCGCAAGGTTATTCCAGACACGAAACAAATTAGAAATATTCGTCTCCCCGCGGGAATCGAACCCGCGACCTCACGTTTTGCAAAGTGGCTTATCACCGTCTGCGCCACGGAGGTCGTCAATAATATGTCCGTTTTATCATTTAAAATCATAGAACATAACGAAACATTAAAAAGCAGCAACGTCAACTAATTCATTAGGGTGCCGCATATATTTAACAAACAACAAATCAAACAACACGCAGCAAGTATTCTTTTATATTGAAGTATAGGTATAATATATAATCAGTGAGTCCTCTCCCGGCGCCAGCTTCTATAACAGATGTCGGCAGTAGATTTTTGAATTGTTCCATCGGGGCGGGAACGATCGAAGCGAGGGACTTCACACGCCGTAACCCGGAGTGGGATGTGAGTCCTTTAGTTTGTGATCGAGCGAAGCGCAAGCAAAAACTTCTTGGTTAAGTTTACGATTTTTATTGTTCTGAACTTGAGTGAACAGCTCAACTTATTCAAGTATTCTAGTGTAACGTTTCTCTCGCACCCCATATTTTTACCCCACTGCCGTAGAAAAAGGGTAATGTTTTTCGAGGGCACGTATAATATATTACGTATATATGGATTTGGAGCGCTCTGTGTTAATGAGATATATGGATAACATATAAGGTGTTGTGATGAGATTGGTCTCAATGAAGAGAGTCTCATGGAATATGATTGTTTATATAATAGGGCTTTTTTATAATTAGATTATTCACTGGCATTACGTTTGATTGTCGCTGACAAAGCAGTCTTCACGCACATCACCATTGAGATCAAGACTATGCGCTTTAACTAGTAAAACCTGTTGTAAACAGTTGGGTAGGATGAGGCGTCATCGTGCAATGCCAACCCATGTTTGTACCTAACTTTGTACCTGGCAAAAACTGCTACGACTTAAATATTTAACAACATTCCAATTCGATGGAATGTACGAAATTGTAAATCTTATATCAACTTGAAGACGTATAATAATTTCAATGACAATTCTTCAATATACCAGAGTACTCCAACGTCAACTGACGGCACACTCGAAATAAGTTACATACCTATATAACACATCCTCAGGAATGTTAATGAACAACAAAATCTAAGTTACCCTATAAATATATTTTTAAAAATTGCAATTAATGAACTCCTTGGTTGCAAAGTAAACCATTGTCAAATGTCTTACGAGGTAACTTATTCAATAAAATATGATAGAGCAACCATAGAGTTGGCTAAACCCGAAGAATATTCGAAGGCACAACCTGTTATATAAAAAGTCCTTACATTGCATTGCATTGTTTGACAGGGTATAGCTGGTGGACGGTTATCCTTACCTCTTCAAACAATGCTAACAAATCCAACAATAGTGAGCGCTCTTTTTCTCAAGTAATACGACTAAATTCCACATTTAAAATACATCACCGCTTTCGTTACTCAGACTATCGCTTGTCGTGCAAGGAAACAAGCATTGTATTCGCAGCTATACAATACACGTTATAGGTGCCAGAGGTATTTAATGCAATTATGCGAAGAGTCGTTGACAATACAGCTGGTCAATTCTGCACTATATCAATTGTCGTGTTAAAACATACATTTATAAATAATTAGTTTCGAATCGTAACAGTCATAATTAGCCTAAACAAACTTAGTTTTTATTATCATTTACGGCTGTTGCTGGCAATTCACTGACAGTTTTCTACAAGTACTAATTAATATTGTTGATTTCATTAACTTCAATTGTAAGTATCAGTAACCACCACGTAATTTATATTGTTGTTTCTCGTCCCAATGTCAATTAGGTAGACGAAATACCGGTAACGGTCGGCTAACAAATGAAAGCAAAAGTATTCGCGTCCTCCATACTTTAAATGATTCTTATATGCCCGATAGTCCGACCGATGGCGAGTCGAACTTGAAAGAGTAGAGAGTGAAAGGAATGGTTATTGTCGATATGGTATCCGAATCCAGTTACACTTTTGAATCATTTAAATCAGCGCAGACCCATTTGTTTCTACATACGAATAAATTGCTTGTAATTCACGTAGAGTCAATATAGAGTCCAGTTCGCTCAGGAATAGGTGATATCGGCAACTTCTGATGTGCTTATGTGTTTTTCTATTACGATAAATACTACAGAAATGTAATATAGCGAATTTGCGTTTAGCAGCTTGGTGAACGAGCGAATGCTATTTTTATATTCATTGTGACAAATAATAAACACGCGGACGTCACCCGCAACGCGGGCCGGCGGCGCGCGAGCGAACACCGCAAGCGTCGTGTACGGACACATAGGTAGGTAGGTATGGAAAGCTCGTGGTAAAGTCGACATCCCTGCATCCCCGGGCATCGCCGGCTGTGCCGCTCTATAAATACACAGCAGGTGTGGTGGGCGAACGGGGGGTGAGGGCCGCGCGGGGCGGGGGCATCCGCCTCTGCAGCGCTCCAAACCGCTCACAGCGGCCAACGGACCTTAGCGACGCCATATCGATTGCGAGGGCTCCCCCTGCGGCGCGCCGCCTCCATTGTGCTCAGGCTGGGATGCCTTCTCTGGCCGTTTCCTGCCTATGCCTTGTCGGGTTGCCTGCGTGGCCACGCTCCCCGCGCCCGCGCCCCGCCACCCCGATCCCACCAGAACGTCCGTGTCGGCCAGCTGCTACCACTACATGTTCGCTTTAGCGCGCTGTCCAATTTATACAAAGTACTTGCATCTCCGAGCCGTTATTAATAACGATTCGTTCAAGGCTTATTCTAGATACTTATAAAAACCTCGGCCAGTTAAGTCAGTCAGTTGTCAATAATAAATAACTGCTGACTGACTCTTGAATATGTGGGTAAAAAATAATATGCGATCTTAATATAACTTCCTCACTGAGTTATTCGAGTTAACCTAAAATATTTTTTTAAACTGAGCCTATAACCTATCCATCTAGAACTCAACGTTAATAAAATTCTGTGCCAAGATCTGGAGAACTAATATATCTATTCCATTTTAAGATCCTTCAGCAATAACTTGGCAGTACGTTGTAGAGTATTTTATAAGAATACTCAAAATACCGTGACTTACATGCAGAAGTACGATGTAGTAATGTGTTACTCGGATTTAAGTAGATTACTAATGTTAATTTGTTTTCCTTCTAAAATAATAGATGAAGCACACCACTTTTAAGAGAAGGAACACATTTTCAACCGAAAGAGCAATTTACATCATGACAGATACGCAATCATAAATAAAAATGACCAAGTGGATTCTCTAAAGGGAAACAGATTAGTCAAAAGGGAGGTAACATAAGGTATACGTACGGGTATACGCAGGTACGTAACACGTTCTCGTTGGGCGGAGGACATCATTTACGTTAATTCCAAAAGTTATTCTTATAACAATGTAATGTATAAATATTATTATATGGAAATATAACAATACGCATGTATGTATATCAGCAACCTAGACAAACCGAACATAGGTTTTTGGTTGCTCGATTTAGAAATCTATGTAAATTTTCCTTTTGATAATAAATTACATAAAAAACACAATCATTATTTTATGTAGTGTAATATAATGCATCGCAGCATAACATACTTTATGTCGATTATCCAGAAATCACTATCGTTACGCAACTTAGCATGTTTTGAAATCAAGCCCTCGTACGAACATTACAGACTGCTAATGACGGCGACAGAAAGTTTCAAAGTCATCAAAATATAATTTTAAAACTTAATTAACTTAAATAATCAAATAATGTGGCATAAAAACTTAACTATAAAAATGTAATAAAATCATATTAGTTGTTACCCACGACTTAAACCGCGTATAATAAAAATATTTTCAAGATACAATCTATCCTATCCTGTCAAGTTAGACCAAGCTAGACTATACAATTTCATTGAAATCGCTTCAATAGTTCCGGAGTGTCCGAAGATTAGCGTGAACGAATATCATGACACGAGTTTTTATACATTGAAAATTTATCTCTTAGATCTGGTAAACATGTAGATATATATAAAAACAAATTTTTTTGGTAAAAATAAAAAGTACAAAAACTCATTGAATGGCATCGTTTATTTAAAGACAAAGTTCAGTTTCGGTGAAGTTTAAACTTTTTGTATTTAATGTTTGTGAGCATAGTATGTAAGTCTGTCTTTGAAACATACGTAAAAGTATAATGAGGCCTTTTGGTCTCGTAGGCGGAGGTTCTTTCAATGCACGTTGGTTCTGCTCTTCTTTTCGTATACTTCTATCATATATGACAACCCACAAATGAAGCAAGATGTTAAAATACACAACATTAGGTTATAAATAAACAGTGAGGTAACTAACACAAAGAAACATAGAATATTGTAATTAACAATTAATCTTCTCTATAACGTAATCATACATAACAGACACACTCTTTAGCTCAGTAGGCGCAAGCGCGACTGCCGAGCGCGGGGTCCTGCGTTCGATTCCCGGGTCGGACAGTGTTCTCAAGTTTTTTTTGACTAGAGTAAGTAGACCGGAGTTTAGAAATGTTCCCGGTAAAGGCAAGAGGATCGCCACCTATTTCATGGGATCTAAACATAACTAGCGAAATGTAGGTGATATTCAACTCTGCCTACACCTTCCGGTACAATACAAACTTGAGTTATGTTTTTTCGTTATAACAGACAAATATCCATACAGAAAATCAATATTCTATGATACCGGTATCAATTTCACTAATATCAGTCCCAAAGAAAATTTAGCTGGAAGCCCACAAGTTCGCAAATTAGTTTGAGTTATATATGGAGTTAACAATGAATACAGTTCAATGAGAGAAAATTAAATGAGGCGGTCTTATCCTGGGGATATTCTATACATTGTATTATTTAATATCTAATGTTGCATATGCTTTTTACATTGAAATTTATTGGCTATCGATTTAGTCACAGGTATGAGTTAGTTAGAAATTAAATCGACATATTTTATTATTTTAGCATGAATAACGTACGAATTTTCCAACATAAGATACAAATTAAAGTTTCCTATACAGTGAATTTTGTGTACAACAGTAAAGGAGTACCTACATACTTTGCTGCGGCAGGCGGGTTTGAGTAAAGCTCGAGTTTACGCTGTGAGAGCCGAGAATGGAAATAGGGGCGTCGAATGTTCGAGACTCAGATGAACGAAAAAAGAAGTAATGATTCGAAAGGGAAAAAAAAATTATTAATGCCTCACCAACAGTTCAAAATTATGCTTGCATTCAAATTTTAACAGTCCTAGACCCCCCCCTCTTACATTAGTACATAACATGGGAGATCTCTTAACAAAAAAGACAGATGCCAAGGTCCAAGTTCTCATCAATACACACCTCGACCCTTTTCCTGAGGGCAACCGGCGAGCAGTACACGCGCCCCTCGAGGCCGCGAGGAGACATCTCGTTTTTCACCACCTCTGTGGCCTGTGATATGGTTTTAAAGGCGGAACTTTGGCCAAGCTTTTGGCTCCTATCTGCTATGCTATCCGCAGCATCCTTGGCCGTTTTAGAAATATCCTCTGTTAATTTGCCAGCCTTTTTAGCAATGTCTGTTTTACTGGCCTCCTCCAACACATGTTCTACCTTCCCCTTTATCCCTTCAAAGGTCTCCTTGAACACCTCCGAGCCCTTGGAAGCCTCTGACTCAACTGCGTGGAACTTCCGCCTGGCGGCTTGCAACGCTTCCGAGTTCTCCAACTTTTGCGCTTCTTCTCTGAACTTCTTGATGTTGTCTTTCATCTCCTTGTTCTTGGCAATGTCCTCTTTTATGTTCTCTATTATGGATGAGAAGAATCCTTTCCGGGCTGAGTAATGCCGACATTCTTGTATTGTATACTGGTCTGTTTTGATAGAAATAGCTGCCGGTTTCAAACTCACTGGCACTACACACTTCCAGCGCGCGGGGCTATACAATAATTGACGACAGGAATGCATTTTCAACAATAAACTTGAATTCAACTAGACGGACGTTTCACTAAAATCTCTGTTTGTGTATAAATAAATTATTTAACCGAATATCGGTTTTTACGACGTTATTGACGAAAAATTATTCACTCGTAACTCATCATGCTTTTTTGTTCGTCCCTGATTTCGGATTCATTTGATTGGTGTATTTTGACATTAATGACAGAGTGCTGACTATGGTCACCAATGTAGTTTGTTGAAGGTAAAGACTAAGATATGAATACAAACAGTCTTTGTCTATTTTCCTGTTTTAAGATTTTAATATTCTTTTAGTTGGCTTGAAATTAACTTTACAATGCAAAATCTATTTTAATTAAATACGATATTAATCAAATAGCAATATATTAATATTAAGAATGTCATTTACCATAGACAAAAATAAAAACAATTTCATTGTTTCCGGTTGACAAAATTTTGTATTTTTGATATTTTAGTGCTTTGTAAACATTTATTTAAAATTTTTGGTAATATTTACCATTACAAATTAGACATGCAATATTCCCTAAGTAATTATTTTATAAATCAACGTAAGACATTCGTCACCGTAAGTTTAAAAAGATGCTCGTTTCCGGTATGAACATAGTTCCAGAAACATAAGAAAGTGTGCAATTTCATTTATTTTCTGTCGTCATTTTAGGCCACGGAATCGCGTGCGCGTTTGGTGAAATTCAGTTTATTTTATGTTCGTTCCTAGTGGATTGTAAACCGTGGTCGAGTGCGTTCTTTTCTCTCGAATACGTGGTGTGAAGATCGAAGGACGCTTTGTCATAGGGGGAAGGTTGGTGTGGCCAGTCGTTTCGCGGAGCGAGATCCCTCGAAGAATCAACAATTCTTCCCATCTGTGAGCTCTCGTCCAGTGGGGCGCTACCATTTTATATGACTTTAGCAAGATATAAAGGTAAGTGATTTTTACGTTTATGCATTTTACATAGATATTTTACATAGCTATGTTTCGCTAATTGGATTTTTGAGCGGTATAGGTTATCTTTGCCAAATCGATTTTCGTTACTTTTTCACCGGTTCATCGATTTTATTTGTTTAGTTATCCGTAACATATCGTGCTCTGTTATTATAACCAATAATTAAGAATATATATTTATTTCAACTTGTGGAGTTCCATTTACAATTTGTTGGATAAAAAAATCCATATATGAATTGTCATATAATTTTTTTAAATGTTTAGATCTCTAATAATGGGGCATAGATTGTATGTAGAGTGTTTTTCAATTCTCCCTATAATTATTATTTTTAATTATTTATAATTATTTCATTAAATCTGCTTGATTTGGTTTATGTGTAGTCTTATAAATATTAATCATGCAATTATTATACAGGAGTTATTGTGCCTTGTCATGCATTCATTGACCCATCTCATATCATTTTTATATATGGAAATTGACTGTTTGTCACAAAATTCTGTAAAACAGTGTGTCGGCTGATAATGTTCATTTCACAATGTTAGTATTATTCAAATAGTGTTATTTTTGTATTGTTTTTTTTTAATTCAATCTAATTTCCAGCAAGATTTCGATTAAATATGGAAACATACCCAGTAAATGGCAGTAGGCTTGCTGCCTGTTATATGGGACCCAAAACCATTACTCAGGAAATGAGAGTAGAGTAATGTTCACCGCTGCTTACACCTTTGGGTTAATGCTGGTGTGAGTTCCAAGTATCCAGCACATGCAGAATATGAGATTTGATCCTTGTCCTCCAGTGTGACACCTATAGCCTTGGTCGCATGTGTCGTACACTACACTAGCGACATACCATAAGTTGTGCTGCTAAAAATTAACCAGATTTAACGACAGCAACTTATGACCGGGTAAATTGCATATTAAATAAATCCCAAGTTTAAATATTGATATAATTTGCTTTGAAATTTTTCTTTATGCTATGTAGTGTTTTTTGCATCCTATGACATCTGTATCCACAGATGTGAGACTCCTCTTAAGGACATAGATTGAATGCCTCATGTTCTGTGTATTCAGGCTATACTTACTATATATATATATACATATACTAGACTAGACTAGATATAAACATAGTATGTAAATTGGCTAAACTATTGAGACCTAAGGGAAGGAAACCTTATTTCCAATAAAAAACACATCACAAGGAAAGTCAGTCAGTTGAGATTAAAATTAACAAATATTTACTTGTAAATTGCTCTTCAATGGTCTTCTGAAATGCTTTTGTGGCTAAATGTGGTATGGGAAATTGTATATTTCCTTGACTTCTACCCTTTTTTAAGTAAATTAATATTGTGATTTTCGACTTACCAGCTTCCTATTGCAAAGATATCAAAAATTTTAAAGGCTATTTATTATTAGCTGTTTTTTTGTTGTTGTTATTTTATATATTATAAATAAACTGCCTCATTAGCTTTGTGGTCGCAAGTGCGACTGCTTAGCAAGGGGTTCTGGGTTCGATTACCGGGACAGGCAAAGCGCTATAGGGTTTTTTTCTGACTGGAAAAATATTAGTAAGTAGTTTTAAGCTAGTAGATCGGAAATGGGCCCAGTAAATGGCCTATTGGCTTGTCATCTATTAATTGGGACCTAAACATAACTGGCCCAACGTGGGTGATTGAAGATCGGGTGAACCTCTGCCTACACCTTCAGGTTAATACAGGGCTGTGTGTTTTTATGTTATATACTTTTAAGAAGATATATTAACAACTCAATTGCTACCCTTCAAAGAATTGTATATTGCATATGAGCCTCACAAGTAGTTATTTCGATATCTTTCTTTTATTTATGTCTAAATAGATATCTCTGACAAAATGGCCGGTCACTATGTCACACGCTTGTACTGCCTTACATATATATGTATGTATATAATATGACGCAACGCCATGTGGATGGTTGTAACCTATTGTATAATGCACTTGAAATGATTTGTCCAGCAGCGTGACTTATCATATGGCGTAAACCATTTTGTTGCTAATATAATGACTTACGTTAGTCACTACTGGTGGGCTCGGCTGGGTACCGACGTCACACCTGGTTTGCGATGAATGTGATATGATGGTTACCAAACCTGCATATGGGAAACACAAAACGATGGAACTTTGACTGTTTAGACGACCTCCGTGACGCAGGCATGTCTGGAATAACCTTACGGGTGGTAGAACATGAATATGTTTGATTGGGTCGGTACCACCGTCACACCTATTTGTGCTGTGAAACAGTAGTGTTCGCACTACTTGCGTTTCGGTGTAAGGGTGTGATAGCCAGGATACGCAGAACACGAGGCGTTCGATCTATGTCCTCAAGGATAGCACCGCATCTATGATTACAGATGTCATGGGCTGCAGTAGTTACTTACCAGCAGGTTGACTGCAAGCCCGTATGCTACTTCATAACATAAAAAAAAACAAAACCATTCCGTACGCAAATATTATGAGAGACTGATAAAAATCACATAGTGTCAACGATAAGACCTTCGTTTTCTTAGTCTTGTTTACGACATTTACGTGCGTCTTTTACGGAACAAGAATGTCAATTTGTATAAATGAATTCATTAAATAATTTTTTTAATATCAAATATGACAAATCCAATTTGCTTTTGACCGAACCTGTAAGCTCACGCTACTGCGAATAGGATTCCAATTAAAACGGTACCACTAATCGCTAAATATGATGGCGGATATAAACTAGATTAGACGTCAATACTACTTAGCGCTAAATTTATTCACGGGCCATCCATTAATGCTAATAACAAATGATTGACCTCGTTTAGTCAATCACTACCGGTGTGATATTTTTAAAATGCCACAATTCAATATGTCACGCTATTAAAAAATGTTAACGTAACATCAGTGTCTTGATTAGAAACCGGTTTTACGATTCTACGAGCAAAAGTGAAAATATCGTCACAGACCTTTATTGACACGACAAACACTCGACTAGCCTCTGGGTATACATTACACTATGATTAATGTAAAATATTACGCAAGTGTAGTAAACGGACTTGTGCTTCTTATCACTTAAAATCTACGTAAGAATTTGCACTGGTTAAATACCAGTTCAGATAGTCAATTTACATTGTGACGTCATGTTGATGACAAATATATGTTTGTTTATTATAAACGAGAACATACGCCACGGCCTCGTTCGCGGCATACAAACTTTTATCCCCCTTTTCACCAATTTAACGTTAGAATTTACCTAAATCTCGCTGTAGTAGTAAGTAGTAAGCTACTACAGTGTAAAAGGAACCCGTGTGCAAGTTTTCACGGTCCTAGCCCCAGTAGCGTTGATGTACCAGTCAGACAGATATCCTTTTGTATGTTACTTATTTATATACGTATAGATGAGCCTACTTATAAGTTGCTTGGAGCCATTTTTAAACAAGACCACTTATAAGTCTTTTGTTAGGCGGTCATGACAGAAGACGAGTACTTAAACCAAAAGCATGGGGGCTTTCACAAGGCCAGCACTATTGGGGTACCCTGATCGTACACAAAGGGCATGCCTTGCGTAGGTGTTCGAGTGCTCTTCGAAAGAATGGAGTTTTACGTCGTCGTAATTATGATGTATAGTTCAAATGGTTGCCTTAGTTCATAGGTTCCTTTAATGTAATGCATATCTTCTATGGCGACACGCTTAAAGCCTTGTCGTAAGTATAGTGTAGGATAAAATTTTATTAAAATACGTATGGAGATTATAATTTTAACGAAGGCATAATTGAATTAAATCAATATCTGACCCCGGCAACACATATCATGCCGTGGCATAAAAACCGATCAAGACAGCACCGTTCCAAACGTGTACGTACTGAAGTGTACTCTCACTAAATCCAGCTGTATGCTACTAATGCCACGAACTCGATAGCTTTGAGCGAAGCTAGTTATTGAGCGCGCTTTATAATCGAAAGCTTTGTTGAACGCTGCCTCAAATGACGCAACACTTGCAATTGCTGAATCAACCACTTTCGCTGCACTCTCGCCACTTCTGCCTTCATCGTCCAGTTAGGTTTACATTATTAGAATTTTCACCTCGATAACTAGCGAACATAGGCACAGTTAGTCGAGCACGAGGAAGCGCCATCGGCTTTCATAATTACGATCGTAAATCTATGCAATAAGGTCGTTATCGCGTTGGATCCGGCAGTAATGCGATGGGCGTCTCACACGTGGAGTCGGGTAGATGCTTAGGAATGGAGGCGAAACCTGTTCTATCCACGCCACGACCACGTGCTCTCAAGATTATTTGTCCACGTTCCAATTGCTTCTTGCAATCAGTGTAATAAGTATTGTAGACCAGAGCGAAGTTGATTACACGCATGCACGCTCAATGATACGTCGCACGGGCAAATTGACGCATGCACATGAAAAGTTGAGAACCTCGTACGATTTGAATTATTATAATAACGAATTGCATATAATCGATTTGAAGCGACCTTAATACTAAATGTTCTGCTATTCAAAATGCGTATTGGTATTATGAACAATGTGCGTGACTTGAATTTGTTATCGTTCAATTTTAATCAAATATGTATTTATAGGCAACTCTTTTTAATTTTCGCCAGAAGTAAAATTATACAATATTATAGTGATTATGATAATCACAACTTAGAAGGTCGTAAATGTTACGGGGCCATCGTAACATTTACGGTCTTGTTTTACATAAAGCTTTGCGGTTTTCCAGATCAGGCTTGCACTAACACTTAATACACTTCCCCGTAACAAATTAACATGATATCGCGCTTCAAACGTGCGAGCGCATACCTTGGAAGAGTTTCTGTGAGAAAATCGACGGACCAGAGATGTATATTGTATGCAGAAATGCAACATTGCTTCGAGTAAGTGTGTTATTATGTATGCTCGGTAGGGATGTCCCAGGCCGTCTCAGATCAACCGTGACAACGAATACATATAGGAATTATTGGTATTAGGTAACTTTGCTGCTGACTGACACTATGATGCTATGATTCATAATTACGATATGATTTTTTTTTTTTTTTAATGTTATGAAGTAGCACTCGGGCTTGCAGTCTACCTGCTGGTAAGTAGCTACTGCAGCCCATGTCATCTGTAATCACAGATGCGGTGCTACCCTT
>DWIE01000812.1:0-12791 GCA_018248235.1 Choaspes benjaminii | reverse complement strand
GCAGTGGATTAATATGTGTAACTGCAACATACAATATTGCGCGGTGCAAAAATTAGATATATTTTTCAGGTCTCCGACCCAGTCAATTTCCAATTGTGCCGTTGAAGTTTCGCGTTAAATACTCCAGGAATAATATTCAAATGTACACCACCAACATTTTAATGTTATCACCTTAAAATAAGAAGATGTCATTTTAAAATGAACAAATAATAAAGATAGGCTGTATGGCAATACATCAAACCCATAATTTTTTTAATAAAACCAAATGTCACTATCTGTTATCACTTAAGTGTGTCCATACTATAACCATAGGTATAGTGTTTTCAAACTTTAAATTCGATAGTATCAGGTGTTGTGGCTAGTATAATATAATGGATCCCGCAACCGTTGATATAGATGGAGCAATAATTAGTATTGTTGTGCGAAATTTCTTTTATTTCGACCACTACGAGGTTAATTTTGATAAAAATATTAATTTAGTGGTGGGAAGGAATGGTAGCGGCAAGAGTACATTTGTGACGGCTTTAGTAGCTGTATATAACTTTTATTTGAGTAACAAAAATGTGAATACTAAACCAAAATGTAGAAATGAAAACAAAAACTATATTTGCAGTGAATGCTTTATTATTTTTGAGATCCCAAAAACACACAAACACAGTGCACAATTTCTTTTTTTATAGTTTTGTAATAAAGATAAAAAATAAAATAAAAATATTCACTTAAATACCTTATCTAACTTATTTCTATGCTCTTACGTAAAGAGTTAATAATAATTATAATAAACAACAAAATGGCACTTGAAGCATCGGTTTCATTCTTACACATAGTAACGTATTGTTAAATAATTATACCACGCGTGCGATCGTGACAGAACATAAAATTATTTTTTTTGTATTTTTTCATTTGAGCTGTGCGAGTGATAAATATAATTATTGCTTAAATCTAAACACGATCCGTTCACAATAGCCCAGTCATCGTTATTGATCCGAAAATGTCCATTTATATATCTAGAAACTCACAACCAACATTTGCACATTCAACAAAGGAAACCCAACAGTTTCCGTTGACGGGAAACTATATTGATTTAAGTATGACGACTTCCTCTTCTTGAACGTACATGTGTTGCTCGGGCGCTACATATGACACGTAGGAGCGGTCAAGTTGCAGCGAGGGAGGTGATGACGGCCCCGAGGCGGTGCGCGGCGAGGGCGCGCGGGGCCCGGGGGCTAGCTAGCCGCGCACGTTCACCGTGGTGCAGCCGAAGATCTCGTCCACCTGCCGCGACGAGAACGTCACCACGATGCGCCGCTCGCCGTGGCGCCGGGGCACGAACTTGTCCTGGTAGTTCACGAACTCGCCGGGCTTCACGTCGCGGAACCGGATCTGAATTGGGAGTCAATAATATATATATCGTATTAGCCGACTGCGTAATACACTGTGGCGATTATGTATAACTCGTAATAAAAATAACTTAAGTATACCTGTCGTGGCCGCTGTACTCCGGGACCTTCGAAGGTGAAGTAGCAGTCGGTCAAGTGTACATTCAACGGGTTCTGGAAGCTGAATGTAACCGCGCATTCCTGGCCAACGCATGGCTGGCTTCGCACCTGGTGTAGAAGTCACGATTAAAGCATTTATCATTACATTACAACCAAGTAGGCCATATCACAATATAAATCATATAATTTGCGTACCTGTACTTGCATCCTAGGCTTGTGTAGCGGGAAGTCATCTTCGTCGGACCAAGCTTGACGCGTCTGCTTGACGTACGCCATGGCGTGTACTTTGACCATCGAGTGATCAACGAGCTTATCCATGTATTCTTGGGGTGTCACGTGCAGCTTAAGGACCTCACGCTGCCCAGCACGTACGATGAATTCACCCTGGGCCCTTCGCAACCTCGAAGCGATCGCTCCGGTGTAGTAGCAGGAAGACGCCGTGAGCACGCACCAGATCGTACGATCTTCATGGGATTTATTCTGCGAAGATAGAAAAATTATATCTTAAGTCAACTGACGTCCTATTTGAACACAGGTAAATATATAAGGCGATCAGTTAATCATGTACCTGAATATTCATGGTGCAGTCGAATGGCTGCCCATATGGTACAATATCAATGTCCATCAGATCGAAATACACGTCTTCGAAGTTACGGTCGGGATATTCATAATATTGCTGCAGGCGCTGGAAGCCACGGCAGGAGGCGATAACTGCAATTCGCTCAGGTGAAGAACTGTCCACGGTTTTGTATTCATGGGTAATTTCGAGCATATCACTTTCTCCTTCGTCGTCATCTCTGTTCGGGTTCTTGGTAAGGATCTTGCGGCCCACCCTGTAAGATAAGGTATTGTTTGATGAATAATTATATTCTACTCTATTTTAAATGTTTATTATTGTAGATTAAGAGCAATGAATGTGTAAATTAATATCAATGCTAAAGATTCTTTTACTCACTGGTACTGATTCGAGGCCATTCGAATAAAGCCCCATTCCGAATTTTCTTCCTCTTGGAAGTGGCATAATTCAGCGTTGAGTTGGCAGTACATGAAGGGTGTGTCGTATTGGAATCCAACCTCACCGCGACGTACAGCCTCGACACTGGCAGGACCGCAATGGTAGACCGACTCAGATTCTTCCTGAGGAGTAGCGTCAATGATCTGCCATCCGCTGTATCCTATAAGAAATAATGTATTATATAGATCATCTTATTTCAAGCATTTCCATGAATATTGCAGAATATGTATTCAGAACACAAGAGAGCCATACGTACCTTGCGGTAAATCCGGTCGCTGCATCCACACATCATTCCATACATGGAAGTTCCAGCAGGAGTCATAGCAGTCTTCATCGGGGCCGTTGGGCACTTCGTTTCCATCCCTATCGAAGTATTTGTCGACAGTGAATGTTCGGTTTGTGTCGTGAGCTGAGACGTAGTTGGTTACTGATCGGCAAGGGATACCTAAAATAACACGATTTGTTAAATAATGATCGACACGTTAAACTTTAAATAACTGCTAGCATATTGATATTTGAGTAAGGTACCGAGGGCTCTGCAAATAGTGACAACTAGGCCGGAGAAGACCCAGCACTGGCCGTATTCAACAGGTCGGCCACCATCCGTCAGGTAGCGTTCTAAGATGGCTACTGAGCCAGTCCATGCATGAGGTGCCACTCCATCCTTATATTCTCCATCGTAGCGGCCGACCATTAAGCCATCATCGTCGTGATTAGCGTTAATCTAGAATAGAAAAAATATGTAGCTTATGGATTACGGACATAAATAAACAACAACATTAATCTATGCATTCGATATTATATGTTTACCATAGAAGAAATGGCCCTGCAGACACGAATAGGATTGGCGCGTTCGGAATGCTCGAGACCACTGCGTTCTAGTAGGTACATACACGCCGGTAGTACAACGTCATCGAACTGCCCGTATATCCATTTGCGACCTTTCGGCTGGCGCCAGGTCCCACAAAATATTTTTCCCTGTTCGTTAAGCACATATTCTTTCCTGGATGATTCGTTGTCCATGTAGACAGAATCTTCCCGGCACCAGGGGTTGAACAAGATGTAGATGTCTTCATCGCATTTGTAGTCGTGGCGATTATCGCGCTGGCCGAAACGGTTAGTCTGTACCCAGCAGTTCCAAATACCGACGGGAGCAGTAGCAGGAACATGTACTTGGAAGGTAATAGTATTTCCATCCTGGCGCTGAATGCTTATATCCCATCTATCCATTTCATGGGCAAGAGTGGCAAGGTTTTGCATCGATCCATGACGCGAGCCATGGCGTGAACCATATCCGCGTCCGAATGTAGAATGCTGGGTGGTCGCTCCGTAACGATCAATAATGGGGCGATCCATGGTGCCATGTGGGCTAAGTGGACTATGCTGTAAAGGCAGTGGCTCGTTGCTGAAAGAGCTGCGGCGAACGCCGTAGGTAGTTGTCTCTCTCATGCCGCTCATTGGGCCCATTGTAGTCATAGTGCCCATGGTCCCCATTGTCCCCATGGTACTCATCGTAGGCATTCCGGCAGCTGTATCTTGAATGCGGGACATGCCCATTCCCATCCCCATACCCATCATGTCACGAGAATGCTGAAATACACCTTGCTGGGTGCTCCAGTTAACAGGAAGGACCACCCGAGTGCCCTTGGTGACACTCGGTTTAGGACCTGTAAAATGTTATAAACCCATTTATACTATAATTAAAGAGAGATAATTATTATGTATACAGTACTTTTTGTTCCCTAAAACTTACCGAAACAGAAGACAATGCGGATCATATCTTGCTGCTTATCGTAGGTCCTATCGAAGCGTACAGCAAAGAAGAAGTTCTGGCCCCTTCGTAACACCGGGTTAGGTAGAATGTTATCATTAACCAAGTCATACTGTTCAGTGTGGTGATCCTTCGAATTGTCCCTTGAATAGAATTCAGTCAATTCTACCTTCAGCGGTTGCTGCGAGTAATAGCTTTGAGGGATCATTTCCATGGTATCCTGACGGCGTCGACGTTCGTTTTGGTCAGCCAGCTTACAAATGAGGTTATGGGTGTATTGAGTGTTGGGGCTATTTCTCATAGAATGCTTCATGCGATGCAGAGATCCAGTGCTGTGGGAGCGTCCAGGGCGGTGTTGGGCCGTAGGTCCCGCTCGCTGCATGGGCCAACGACGTGTTTGTCCTGGGCGATGGCAGAAGCTGGAGATATTGTAGTAAGCCGACAATCCAGGTACGTAGTTGGAAGGCATTCCTCCGATTGTCATTTGCTGTTCTCTCATGCAACTAAGAGTGCTCATTCCAGAAGTCAATCCGGTAATGCCGCCGAGTCCCATACCAGTCATGCTGGATGTCATGCTAGATGACATTCTGTCCATGCTAGATCTTCGAACCATAGACATCTTGGCGAAAAGTATATATGTGAATATAATAAAATATTCAAGTCCCTTTAAAGGACTGAACTGTGCTCCGGGCTAAAACCAGAGCGTACTGACTTTGGCTCGGAAGGGGACCTTTATATATCCGAGTCCCTTAGAGAGATCGTTCACCGCTAAGGTATCACTTGTCAACAGGGCTACCGGAGTTGTTTGTTTCGGGCGTCGCCATTGTTCGTAATCACTGGCTAGTAGTCGAGCGGGAGAACGCAAGTACACCCCGGAGATACGGGTCTAAGTAGATATAGTGAATAACAAATACTACGTTAAAAGTGATACTTAGGATTAGTTAATATATTTGAAACTAAAATGGTTCATTTTTTATCAGTATTTTGAAACAATTTAAACAACAATTCACCTTGTTGCAAATCTTGAAAAAGTGAAAATATGTATAGTTGCAAAGGAAGTATGCGGTATGGGGATCGCGAAGTATCAGTTGCGGATTTATCAACAGGCTGTGTAGGCTGGAGTCTAGGCCGACAGATTATAGGGGCAACAAATGTGGGGCCAACTTTTTTTGTGTTACTGAAATTAAAAGATTCATTAATATTTATATACCTACCCACAATGTTGGACTCAAACAATAAAACATGTTATATGTTTCACCAATTGTAATAAATATAATTGAGAATTAGGGTATCGAATTTTAGAGGTAGGAAGGGACGCCAAAAATTTGTACAGCCTACTTGCGGCAAATGTGCAATGGAAGTCTGCCACTGGTAAAAGTAATTTATTTTTATTATATTGTAAAATATAGGTAAGTACGTACTCGTCTGTTAGATCGTTATTACCTAGAAATAAAATACCTACATAGTATTTTTTTACTATGTAGAATATTTATCTATGATAAATGTTATGAACTATAGTAGTAAGAGAACTTTGCATGTTCAATTGGTCCGTATCACCGTCACATCTGTGTTTCGATGCAAGATAGTGTCAGCCCGTGCAGATAATAAGACGTTAGACCTTATTCTCAGGATCCTGATAACTAATTTTGTGTAGATTTCGTGGACTGCAATAGCCAGTGACTCTGGTGGGCTGAATGCTTGGGTGCTACTTCATTTTATAATGTATAAATAAAAGCATGGATCACCTCATCCGCCACATTAAATTACGAACACATTGCTAGTCATACATACTTTCATTCCCTTTCTCACTGGCTTAGGGTTTGAATTTCCAAAAACCCTTCCATAGAGGTTATCTACAGTGTAAAAGGAACTCGTACCTACGCAAATTTTCACGGTCAGACCTCCAGTAATTTGGTCTGTGTATTTATGTCAGTCAGTTATCCTTTTATATGTAAGTATAGATAAATCTGTTTATGTAATTGACAAAAAGTATCTTGTTTGCATATATATCACAAGAGTTAAAAAAGTCATATATTTTATATCTCTCTCTTAACTGCTTATAGATACGGTACATATTTAACCTTTACCTACTGTGCTATTATATTTTCATAATAAAAACATACATACATTATATAACATTACAAGATAATTTAAGCGGCCTAAGGTTAGTAAAATAGCTGGGATGTTCATCCATCCACTGTGTGGGCACCCAGTGTCCCATTGTGTTGCAAACAAAACATGGTAACTGACACCGCTACCGTTAGTATAGAGTTGTAGTCTGTGTGATGTGGCGCGTGCTGAAGTTTAGTCGTTTTGTTTCTCCCGCTCAACACCGATGCTAACTGGTAGCCGGAGATAAGTATAACTTTTTAAATTTCATTTGATTCAATTACCATTACCATAAACTATAATATTAGTTTAAAACTGAATGGTAATGACTCAACGCAACTGCTACACTAGTTGCTAAGCAACGATTAATTAGTAAACAGAGCAGCTGCATTCGTGCTATCACGTAAATCTTTGGTCTTAGATTTAAAAACGTCTTATTAATCTAAGTTTTACGTATATAATATCAAGGATAAGCGAAATATATAATACTATGACTTTATATAACTTGTTTAGTTGTAACGTTGAAATACAATATAAGGGATGCTTATTATCGAAGGCTATGTTTTTTACCACAATTACCACCATACTAAATATAATTCTTCCGTTCTTTGTGGCATATAAGGCTAAAGGTACCCTACGTTAAATATAATTGTTTCTCGCTTTTGCCTGCTTAATACCTAAAATATTTTATTATTTTTAATTTACAATACAACTTTCAGGATTTTGGCTGAATTCGTACTATTTCTACGAGCAACCAACAGTTCAATCAACTTATAACTATCTTCTTCTAGTTGAAACTGACGACCCAAGCATTAATGTAATATGTGGTGATGCAGCTGCCCTAAATAAGGACGCCTCAACAAATGAAGAGTATTGTGCAGAGACTCAAGTACAGTAATCTTTAGATGAAATACCTTTTCTTTGCTTTAAAGAAGAAAACCTGATCCTGATTAAACAACAAGAAACAAAAATAGATAACAATAATAACTAACCAGTCGTCTATTTTCCTTTTATATGCGATAAAATATATTTCTACTTTTTGTTTTAAAATTCTGTTATACCTACCATATATCCGTTGATCGCAAGTTAACCTTTTCAGATACAAGAGTACAATATTAATGCAGATGATAAAAACGACTTGTTGGAATTTAAATTTCATATAAACATACCACATGATCGTATCGTTACATCTATTATTTTAATGATAGAAGTCGATTTTCAATTGAAGGTATGTAACAATTATTACATGTTTTTTTTTTAACTTTGTAAGTAGTATAAAACTGTTTCATTGGCTTAGAAGTCGCAAGCCGGGTCGGGCAAAGTGTTATTGAGTTTTAAAAATCTCATTAGTCTGTTTGGAAATGTGCGCGGTAAATACCCATAGGCTTGCAACCTATTACATGGGAGCTAAACATAACTGGCGAAAGGTGGGTTATGTTCACTTGTTACATATGTGGGTAGATACAGGCGTTGCGTTTTTTTGTGTTATTATATGCATCCACTGTCATAATTAAAATAACTTTATACTTTTCTTTTTTCAGAAGGATTTTCTTTTCGTTTTTATTAATACCGGCCTTTTTGTATGGCAACAATTTAAACTATTGCAGTTTAGAGAATTAAATGATTTTATGATTTGTTAAATGTTTTTTGCTCAGTTGTAAATTAATTATTAAGTGAATTATTTATATTTAGTGGTATGCAATAACTCACAAATCAGATCACCAGATAAAAACCTTTTATGGCGATCCTTATTAAGACGACTTATTTATGCAGTACCTAACGTAAACGCCGTATTCGAAGCATATTATTATGGTTTTATAATATTTCAGACAACATGCCCACTACAAATGAAGAGTTTGGCTGTAATAAATAGAGAATTCGCGGTTCCTTCATCAGGATATCAACACTATGGGGACTTAAAATTATCTCAGGTGTCACATTTGTCTTGCCAGCAAGATCTTATTCATTCCGAATACAATGACTCCTTGTTCACTTATTTTAGTAATAATAAAGAAAATGTAGTGGATCTCATTATGAAAAATTATTTTTACAGAGACACTATTACAGAAGTCAAGACAACTTATTCCAGAAGCTCAATGGGTCACACTGGTTTCTTGTCTTTGAATATATATCTGAGAGTATCAGAAAACAAAATACTATATACGCCCAACTTATTGCATGAGTTAAAGTGGGCGTGGCCTCAATATCTGTCTCTAGCCCTAATTTTTTATTGGATTTTTGAAAAGGTGAAAAAAATTGTTTTTAGTAACCGGTTATTTATGGCTTGGAGAGTCATACCATGGGAAAAGAAGCGTTAAAAACAGAAATTCCAATTTAAGTTATCATAACAAATAACGAGTGTTATGGACTCATTATATCATAACAATATGTCCAGAACCAAAATGTAAATCGATTTTTAGCAAATTCACTTCACTTACCTTGTACAACAAAAATATATATATATATCTCACGCCTGTATTCATCCGAAGGTGTAGGAAAGAGGTGAACATCACCCATGTTTCACCAATTATATTTAGGTCCCAATGTAATAGGTGGGGAGCCTATTGCCATTTACATAAACCATACACATTTCCAAACTCCAGGCTACTTACTGACATTTTTCTAGTCAAAAAAACCCAATAGCACTTAATAATAATACAAAAATTTATAATAATAATGTATGTATAGTCTGAATGAGAAAAATTTAAAATAATATACTCCATCTTTTTATTTACAAATCAAACTAAACTATATCCTATCTAAGTAATGTACAATTTACAGTTGACACTATTCACTTGTTACTGTGTTAATGTTAATGGTAACTGGTTTCCAAAACCAGATTTAGAATCTAATTCGGCACGATTGTCTTCGATTATCAATGTCTTCCCAGTGAAGTCATCAAGTTGCACCAATAAATAGCGACATAAATAGTTCCCATACTCATTCTGTTTCATATCTAGTTCAACAACACCCTTATTCCTGATTCCCTTGATGTAAAATCGCATCCTCATATGTTTAACTCCATCTTTTTCATAAACTGCATGACTAACGTGTGTCCTCCTTCTCCTAGTGGTTTCCTCTCCATAACCCATGATGGGGGATCCGAGGGCATCTTCAACCCGTGGGTCATTTTTACATTTATCAAGAGCATCCGAATATATGCTATTAGGACTATTACTCGAAAATAACTCCCTAAAAACGTAATAAAATATCATTCCAGTGACTCCAAGGCCCAATATAATCACACCGGTGTAAGACACACTCTTAGTGGTTTCCTTTATTTTCTCTCCCAGAGGCCGCACATCTGTGGACACATCAGCTCTTTCTCTACTCTTCGTCAAACCCCCACTGCCCTTGTCTGTTGCATAGGAACGAGCACAATGAAATCTAGATGGATTTACTGCAGCAGGAATTAGATATACTATATTTATTTGGCGCGTTACAGGTAGGAGTTTTGACATGAGAGTCATGTTTATCTACTATTTCAAATAGTTATGTACAGTTTTGTTTGAAAAATCCCTGGGTACCCAGGTACTCAGATAGACTGCACTATTTTGGTAAACTTCCAAAAGCCGGATTTGACACATGTGTCCTTGCCATATTGTCAATAACATACGCTGCAAACAATATCTGACAATGACATTACACATAAGTCAGGTGATCGAAGCATGGCATCCTTAATATTGAATCTGAATAGCGAAGAGATTTCTTAAGCACTTTATCCTTCATCCTGTGGTGGAAGTACCAATAAAATGAGTAGACTGGAGCCCTAGTGAGGCAGATTTTATAGGCTGCAAATTTGGGGCCAATTTTTTTACAGAAATTGGAAGATTGGGAGATTAGTTTGTGTCCATAAATAATTCATCAAGTTATAATGTTTCACGAATTGTGATTATTATGATTGTAACCCTACGTATCGAATTACAGAGATCGTAAGGAGCCGCTAACTTTGAATACTATCGAAAAATTTATGTTTGTCACTGCCGGAAGGCATGATAGGAGTATCGAGCTTAACACCAAAGGCTAAAAAATATAACTATAAGTTCGCCCGGCTAAGTACCGCCACTACATCTATTTCTGGTGTAAATAAGTTCCTTTTTTTCTCTCTTGTGGCAAAATATTTTTGTCCAGTATGCGAAACTCCCAATAAAAGCTCTGTTGAGTTGGTTTTTAATTTAAAGTTGCGGAAGCCGGTATGTACAGAATAAATGAAGTGACGAAACGACGAAAAGCACAGTATTCTCAACTTCTGAAGTTCTGACTGACCTCACTGAACCATAGATTTAAGTTGTCATGGGATAAAGTGTTCACTTGACAACAAGTAAACTGCATGTTATTATTTTTTATAAAAATATCCTAACTATAGGCTTGTGGGTATTAAATAATATTATTATTATTGTTATACTACATTTTTGATTTTGTTGGTTGACTTGTGTCCTAATGAATATTTCCGTGTGTATTATTTTACATTCTATAATTATCTTGATGATATAAAATATAAATACTAGTAAATAATGGTTATCGAATGTATGCACGTAGTCACACGACTGCTTCTAATCGATTTAATTTTTTTTATACTGTATACCTTATACCACAAATTTCAATTTTGTGACATTTCCAAATCGTGACTCCGACTGTCAATGTCATATTTTATTCCTATCTTTGTCTTCCCATTGCTGGAAATTGTCGCGAAGATGACTCGTGTTATTAAATAAAGTATATATGTAAATACGATGGTTATTCGTATTTGTTACTTGCATATCACCTGTGTAAAAAAATTATATATATAAGAAGTGCGTTTTAAATTTGAGAAGAAATAGTTAAGCAAGATGGATTGGATTATTTCTGACGAATTAGGTTTGACCGTGGGCCATCTGGTGGGATGGGTCGCAGCTGGTGCTATGATCGTAGGCGGAGTAGCTCCTTACATTCCTCAATACAGACAAATTAAGAAAACGCAGGATGCGGAAGGGTTCTCCCTTTATGTATGCCTCACATTACTTATAGCAAATACTCTACGCATATTATTTTGGTAAGCATACGTACATAATATTTAAAGATACTAAACAATTTTTAAATTTTATATGTATTTATCGGGTTGTAATATTATAGAAAGTACTACATTGTAAATTCATTAAAAAAATTAATAGATACAAATAGACTTGTTAGAGATAATTTAATTTTTATTTTATTTATATTACTTTATTTATATATAATGTTGTATTATGGGTTTGAGTATGTACCAACAACCTAATTTCAGGTTTGGCAAAAGGTATGAATTGCCACTTTTAATCCAAAGTGTAGTGATGAACATAACAATGTTTGCAATGATCCACCTGTGTGTCACAGTCCGTAAAAAGAACCAGATTATTAGAGCCAGGGAGAGGATATTCACAGCTCAGCCGGACGAAACTGCCCGCTGGCTGGATCAACGCAGCGACATTAGCGGGGGAGACCGGCCTCGTCGCTTCTATGGTAAGTGCCACCGGTCTCACATCAATCAAGTGTTGAGTTCCTAGTCATTTTCTGAAGCTACTTATGTTATCATTTTTATGGTTCTGTTGCAGCATCCAATGACTTCATTTCTTCACTTCTTGCTTGTTTGGGTTCTTGTTATTGGTAATATGGGCTTTGTATATTAATATAGGATGTCTTGTTTTGTTACAGCATTGCATGCTTGTGACCTGTGGTTATTTTCCCAATGTATTTGTATGTTACCTACCAGCCTCAACTGCATTACATTTCATATAATAATCAGGAAATGTATGTTCTGTTTCATATTGATGGATACAACAGTATCAGCATTTTCATTATATGGTTCATTGCTCCTAAGTTTAGCTTCATTAATGTTAATTTAATACATTACTATGAGGCACTTATCTCATCTTTGAACTGTCCAATGACCTGGGGCCCATATATTGTATCACAGATATGTTATCAGTTTGTGTTTTGCATGTGATTTCCTACTTAGTAAAACATTAAGATACATTTCAATTACAATTACAGGGAATATTACATAATGCCCAACATTTGACATGTGTACTAATTATAAATTGTTATCTCTTAAATATTACTACTAAACATTACATTTTTAATGTTGAACTATTTAAAAGAAACTGCATATTTACTCGTAATTGATGTTTGTAACTAAAGTATTGAATGTTAGATGGTTAATTTTTATAAAAATCCAACTATATAAAGGCAGATCCAAAAGTAATATAATGATGTTCTTATATAGATTTGAAAAATAACAAATTTTCCTTCATTCCACTCTCACGGGATATACAATCATACAATATATATACACACAGTATATATATATGGATGCGAATTAATAGTCTAGAAATAAACTTAAATAAGACAAAAATTATTCAATTTCATCCTTACAAAAAGAAAC
>DWIE01000811.1:0-12794 GCA_018248235.1 Choaspes benjaminii | reverse complement strand
ATATGTAACATTTTCACCGCATAAAGCTACACAAGTGCATTCCTCATATGTAAAATCAGAGTAAAACGATCCTGTCTTTAAAGGTAGACCAAGCAAGATACATATAGTACACAATTTCATTAAATACCCTCAGTGGTTTTGAAGATTAGCGTGGACGAATACGAGATTTTTACAAATATTAAAATATTGAAGCAAATCCTTTTATATACGTAAATGTTTTTATTACTCGGATTTTGCTAATACATCTTTATTGCTTCGTTAGAATTTTTGCTCCACATGAACCCAATTAGCCGTACTAAATCTTTATTCCAATCGGGCTGTTGGAACGTATAAATCCCAAAAAGAATTCTCTGCACCGATGATCATGCTTATTTGTTGCGATATAATTATATCATCTCTTTTCGCTTCCAGTCAAGCGGAGAAATGCGTAATCTGATAAATAATTCAGATGGAAATATGCAATTATAGACGTGATTACTTATGATGAAAAGCGATTTCAAATTTATTAACACTTACGCAGAAAGAAGGAGAAAAGACCTCCGTGGCACAGACGGTGATGAGCCGATCTGCGAAACGTGATGTTGTCGGTAACTATTCCTGCGATGAGACAATTTTTCGAATTTGTTTCGTGTCTGGAAAACCTTACGGGTGCTAAAAGTTTCACATTCGACCGGGTTGATATTACCGATAAACCTATTTGTGCTGTGCAACTGTAGTGTTCGCACTTCCTAACACCATTGAAAAAAATGTTATAGCGGTATTTTTAATCTTTAATTTTAATTCTTCAAATTTACGTAAATACTACAAATTAATGACATTATTAAACTATCACCGGAATAACATTTTATTTCAATAGACATTGCTACGTTGTAAAAGATAAATCTTAGTACTATGAATAAAACGCTTCCAACAAAATGAAATAGAAAAAATGAAACGTAGGTTTAGAGCGCTACTATTAACAAAACAAAGTTTCATATAAACCGCAAGAGTAATTTTATGATACGTGCAGAATCAAAAGCGAGGATATTCATTTAATGTTCATTGAAAACCTTTCACATCCTAAGCAGTTCGTTAGCGCTGGATATGGGTGAAACAATATTTCCAGGCTCACGTCTTTCAAATTTCGTTCGGGTCGTAATTACGGCACGAGCTCGTTGTTAATAATTAAACTTGATTAACGTTTCGCGCTCATTAAAATATACATAGCCTTAACATTACTTTACTTTGTCAAAGAATATGGATAGTCATTAGAGATTTCGTCTCGGATCCTGCCGAAACCTTGAGCACATAAAAATTAAGTTATTGTGGTCATTATAAAACCCGGTGAAATTTTCCTTGACGTGTCGAAAAATTGCTATGTTAATGGAAGTGTGAGAGTAGATTATTTCCTGAAAATTCAAATCAGGTCTTTGTTAGCAAACCGTTTTCATGTATGAGAAATAATAGTAAGTTTGAATGGGAGTAGTCTTGAAAGAAGGGCATTCATTACTTTTAACGTAGTCCTTTTTGCCAGGGGTTTAGTGGGGAGAGATTTTATTTCGGCATGATTGCCAAGCTAAGCTTCTTATTGGCTCAGCGGCTGTTATCTGTCGAGGCAGCAGCGCCATCGCATCTCTTGTTCTCATAAACGTCGTCCTTTTCGCTAAGGAATTTGGTCTACATGAAAAATTGAAAATATTTGCATCTGTGCCAATAATGGTTCCTTTTTATTATAGCAAGGCTGAGTTGAAAATTGGAAGCTTAGTACATTTTTAACTTATCTTTTTATACTCTATTTTTAATATTCACATCAGAAGCATAAAATCAATTGTAACAACGTTTCCTAATTCGTTCGAAATTCATTGTTTACACAGAGAAGCACATTTTCGTCCTTTTCGACCAGTGTGTGACCAGAAGTGAAGGGAAGAATGGGTGGTAGAAAATGGATATGTTCGACTGGGTCGGTACCATCGTCACACCTATTTGTGCCGTGAAACAGTAGTGTTCGCACTACTGGTGTTTCGGTGTAAGGGTGTTATAGCCAGCATACGCAGAATCGTAGGCGTTCGATCTATGTGCTAAAGAGTAGCACCGCATTTGTGATTACAGATGTCATGGGTAGCCATGTCATGGTGTAGCTATTTATCGACAGGTAGACTGCATGTCCCTGTGCTACTCCATAACATATTAAAAAGGTCAAGCACCATTTATCATAAATGCGAAATATTAAAACGAAAGCACTATAAATAATACGTCAATACATTTGTAATATGCTTGCACAAGCTCGATCATTCAGCGACGTCGACGGCGCGACGATATATCAAAATATTTATTTTGTTACGTGCGCTCTGTGTGCCCGTGTATTGTGCGATATATTGGACGCACTACATTTTGTCCGACGTAATAACCCCTCGTATTAACTCTGCCGAATGTCGAATATTTATGGGCTGTATTTATGGAAGTCTTTTCGACTAAGTGTGTTTACGTTATACAATATTGGGTCCGCTCTAATGATATGTGATCATACCAATGGTAAACAGTTTTTTATATTATATTATAAATTTAATATTATAAATTAGCACACGGGCTTACAGTCTACTTGCTGGTAAGTAGGTACTGCAGCCTATGGCATTTGTTACCACAGATACGGTGTTGCTCTTGAGGGCATAGATCGAACGCGTCACGTTCTGCGTATGCTGGCTATCACAACCTTACACCGAAACACGAGTAGTGCGAACACTACTGTTTCACGACATAAAAAGGTATGACGGTGGTACCGACGCAGTTGAACATATTCATGTTCTACCACACATAATTTTTAAATAAAATAAAACATATTAGGTATGTCCATGTTACATACAAACCATATTAATTATAGTTAATACATGTATTATATAAAGTTATCCATAAAACTTATGCGTAACGTGACATAGGTACATATGGCCGATTTATACTTATGCATGTACCGTAATTATAATCCCCTACGGATCAGTCACAATTTTTGTTTTGTTTACCCAGAGCTCTGCCCCCTACATTTCAGTCATAATTATTAGTAGCCCATGGGAATCGTCGCTTTTATACCTGCGATGTACGCAGTAATGTACAAAATAAAATAAAAACATTTTGTCGGAGGGGCAAAAGTGAACCTATCACGTGGATAAGTAACATTAGAATTGACTGAGATATTATAAATAAATTGAAGTTAAGCTATTATAAATACGTGTTATAAGTTAATAGCCATGATGGCGTAATTTCAATCAATTCAAGAGATATTGTACTATCGTCCCTTGTCCGATTTTAGCATTGCCTACCTAAGCCATATTCTTGCTGGCTACACCTTGACTTTCAACTGTTTAAAGATAATATTTTTATATATTAAAAAAATATAACTCACGCCTCCTACCCGAAGGTATAGGCAGAGGTGAACATCGCCCACGTTTCGTCAGTTATGTTTAGGTCCCGTGATGGCAGAGAGCCATTCACCGGGTACATTTCCAAACTCCAGGCTATTTTCTGAGATGTTTCTAGTCAGTAGAAACCCAATAGCAGCCCGAGCCGGGAATCCAACAATACATACAATTAGTTCGTAAATTAGTAATCTGTTTATTGTAACGAGTGGCCGACTAACAGTCGAAATTCAACCGTAATTAATAAAATTATTTATTCTTGACAACACTAAACTTCTTCTTCATTAGCTACTAAAAATAAAGAGAATCGGTTGGACATAGAACAGAAAAAGGTATTGAATTGTTTTATATTTATAATTACAATTACAACAACAACAAATTACAGGTGAAGTGGAGCTGCCAAATCCTCCAAGTATCTTGTAGTCAGGTACGCTGCTGTATGATATGAGCTACGTGATCACTTGCCCCAGATTTGGGCTCGTCATCTGCGAGGACAGCTGGTAGCCGTCTCCGAGACCGCCGGCGAAGGCGCAGCTGCCTGAATGAGGTCGCGTCGCCCGTGTGAATTGTGTCGCACCACTGATTGCAGGTATGCTCACGCAATCTGCATCCCCTGCCCGAGGGTTGATGTGAATGGCTTCTACTGCCTGTGTTGCGACTACTGACACACTCGTTGTTATAATAGTATAGTCTTCTTTTAATTATGATATTTAAGGCAATAATATTCCTAGTACCAATTTAATTCTTAACAATTTTGACGTAGTAAATGCTTTTGTTGTACAAGCTTTGATTCAGTCTTCATATTATATGCGCAGTCTATATTATTGTCCCCTTTCGTATTAATAAATAGTGCGATTAGTAACTTGCATTAAGAGAAATCAATAATCAAATTTTAAACCAATGTTACTTGGTTATCGTCGTGAGTATAGACGAATTTGACAAAAAAATCAAATATTGGATTAACGAAAAAACAAGTAGTACTAATTTCCTTGATATATATAGTAGTGGGAACGTGCAATTTTTATTTTTCATGTATTTAAAGTACATTACAGAATAGGCACAATTACTGGTGTTAAATAATTCATTTTAGAGTACTTATAAACAAGCCAAGCGTTAGGCATGGCTGTTAGCGCGAAGTGCCATAAAAGCTGACGCTAGACGATGGAATAGATACATAGATTACGGATCGCACCTTTCGTATCGCCACGCTGCGTCAGGTGCACGGTATCGCAATGTGGCCGCACTGACCCACCCGACGCGGCGCGCACGTGTCGCGTCGCGCATCTGCCGCTAATTGCGCCCGCTACCTGCGCTTGCGTTCGCGGCCAGCCAACACACGAAAAAACAGATGCCGTTTGTACTTACAATCGAACGGTGTGAAGCTGATGGCTCGGGCCAAAACGAATTTGCCATTTGTAAAGTCAGTGCCTCATTTCACGTGTAATGTTGACCGAGAAAATGAGTTTTTCGGATAACAAAAAACAAAGATAGATACATGCTCCATTTGAAATATCAAAGAAAGAAAACTCAAATTTATAATTAAACAAAAAGACACGGGTGGTAGAACTTTCATGTCCGATTCAAAGAAGTGAAACCGTAATGTTCGGAGTCAGGGTGTGACAGCCAGCATATGCAAAAATTTAGGCGTTCGATCTATATCCTTAGGAGTAGCACAGTATCTGTGGTTAATGATGTCATGGGCTACAGTACCACAGGTGAACTGAATTTGAATTTGATTAACATAAAAAAACACTTTGGTTTCACTCCACATGACGACCTAGCCTTCGGAATACCCTAACTTAGTTCGCCTTTTCTATGAACAATTTTTTATTTTAATATCTCGCAAACGAAGTCACGGATAACAGCTAGTAAATAATAAGATTATACATACATACATAGATTGAAACTACGATTTGAAATATCTTTGTAGCTGCATTTCTACACACGTTTGAGACTTCTATTTTTTGCTGTATTCTGTGGTCCCATTCGAACTCTTCAAGCCGCTGACCGCCTGGTACATTAGGTCGAACACCCCCAGGTCCAACGCAAAAAGGTTAAAAACGACATTCCTAGTTAGTGCACCATCGACCATCTGTCCGTGTAAACAAGTTACCAACATGCAAATGCCAATACCATTAATAAGTGTTAATTACTAGCTATAACTATAGAATTTAAATATTTGATTAGAATGATATATTTTGTTTTCTATCTTATATAAACACCTCATAATCAGATAATAGAAGATAACTTCTATGGACATGCTCGGTTATCCGTGGTAGAACCGATCTAGGTTCACCCGGGTTAGTACCACCAACACACCTATTTCTGCTGTGAAATAGCGCTAATGAATTGTTTCAGCTTGAAGGGTGTGGTAGCCGGCACGCCCTACATGAAGCGACCATCTTAGCCCCTAAGTCCCAACGCACTTGTGACCAACTTCGAACGAAACGATGGGTCTGCATCAAGTCGGTTACTTTTGTCATGGGCTGCAATGATCACTGACCATCAGGAACTCCATGCCAGTCACTCTCATTGTCTTTGTATATTTTGTTTGTCATATGTATTGTCATATTTTTTTCTTTTTTGTGGTTATTATGTGTTATGTATGTTGCTGCAAACGGCTAGGAATAAATGATTTTCTTTCTTTCTTTCTTTCATTTTCATAATAAACACGGGTAGCTTCCATTCGGTGATATTGATGATTTATTCTAACATTTTCAATAATGCTTCAGCTTATTTACACACAACTGCTGAATGATACACCTAAGCCTGCCTCGAGAACTGAAGTGAAGTGCATTGGTAAAAACCCAGTAAATATCTGTTCAGGGGCATTATGACAAAACACATTTCTCTGACGTCGTCGATCACTCACAACTGTTATTCGATAAAGTTAGAGTATCCAAAAAAAAATTGTATGCCATACGACTAATATTATTAATAATAATATGGGTACTAGTAATTACATATAAATATGAGTAAGTAAAGATGCGAATATCTTTCTACGCAGATTTCAGTGACGTACGTTTTAACATAGTAAACAGCCGTACTCGTTTTTGAGTTTATTGCGTTCAGACATACAGTCGCGGCTGGGGCCTTTTTATAAGCAGGCATGTTGTGTTACGAATCGAAATATTTAAGATACAATGGAACACTAATAGTGTGTATAGAAAGATAATTGTTGCCATTGTATGTCATGTTGACAAATGTTATGGAAAATAGCTGGAAATCTATAAGCTATGCTGCTTATGCTATCTAGCGTCAAGATCTATGTAGATTTGAATAATAAACAGACTATATATTAGCACTTAACATTAAGAATACTTTAGCGATAACAAACAGAAAACTCCAAATGTAATACCATTTATTATGAGATTATATTTATTACACGTCATGTTAAATCCCCTCCCGCCGCAGTTCCATGACCATGACCCATGCAACAGGCTCGAAATAACGGTAAAATGAAATAAATTGCAAATACCCGTTGTGTTCAAAATATTTGGTATCAGCAATGATAAAAATTAAGAAACAAAAGATACCTAGTCTAGTCATAAATAATGAAACAGAAAAAAATTTTTTTGTTAAAATGTTGCTCAATTGTAAAAATTTTCTCATCCATAAACAATTTTTTTCTGTGACCTCCCTTTGCGTACCGCTTCAGTAGTTGTTTCGATTTTACCACCCTATTCTTTTTTAAATTATCAGTTAAGAAATGACCAGTACGTCTCTTATAGGCTGCAAGTCCTAAGTCATCATTTAAAATACGCGACATGGTTCTAGGTGCTATCTTCATCTCCCGAGATAAAATCTTTTGCTTTCGGGCAGGATTTCTTCGAATTCTTTCCCTGACTGCTTTGACCACTTTTTTCATACGAACACTACGTAGACAGCCAGATCTTTTTGTCACAAACAGAGGAGGTCTTATTGTGCCTATTAATACCCCGGTACACAAACATTTTACTAATACCAAGCGTATGAAGTGTTTTAAAAATTGCATTTGGCTCCATATCTACTTTGTGTAATGCAATCACAGCGATTCGGTTCTCTTTATCACTCCACTCCATTTTCATATCGCAAAATATTGTACAATGTACTGGCGCCAAAATGAGAAAACTCAATGAACAATCATATAAAAATGACAGATTCCAAATTGAAATGTAATATTTTTAATTGTAACAGTATTTATGGCCAGACTAAGCATATAACATTAATAATTAATATCCATGGACTTTAATATCTTATTTATGAATCTTATTACAACATTTTGTACCTATACATGGTCATCCAATTTTATTAATTCACTAAAATAGGATAAATTATTCAATTTAGTGACGTATCCAACTGGCCGACAATTCTAGTTCATAGGATGATTGAATTATTCATAATCGATTCCTGAGGCAGCATTGCCCACTAAAGTGTACCCAAGCAAATCATGGTTGTGCATCAAAATAAAATGTGGGTACTTTCCTTTTATACTTTGCTCGCTATTTCAGAAAACTTTTTTTTTATTTCAACCTACCAAAGAATAGCAGTGAAATTTTTTGTCTAATATTCGCGTTTTTTAATATGAAAATTGTAACAACAAATGTTCCCAAATCAACATTTAAATTCACTTTTAATTCAAAAATTTTACGATGAGCTGCAATAATTATAATTGCTCTACATTAAATTAGATATACATATTTTAAAATGTTTAATGACAAATATTGGAGATGTCACCATTGCAAATTCTCGTTTTATTTAATTTTATTAACTAAAAAGTAAACTACATTTTTTTTTCAAAATTCGACTCTTATAGCATAAAACTGTATGGCTGATCGAACGCCCCTAGTGCCGAACTTGGGATCCCTTTTCAAATTGATTGTATTAGTGAGATATCATTTATTTACGAAAAGTTTTAAATACTTATTTTGTAAGTCTCAAACGTTGCTGTTTTATCAACTAGCTGATAACCGCGACTTCGTTTGCGTCACAACAATAAGCGCATCGCTTTCCTATTTCCCATTAGCAATATCGTAATTTGGTCCAATTGGTTGAAATTCTAACCTTTAAAATATATCAAGATTTTTTAAATTTTTTTAAGGACCCCATGTCTAAGAAATACAACTTACAAATGTCCAAAATAAATACATTTAGCAGTTTTTGCGTTATTACAGACAACGCAGATCTCTATCATATAATTTCATATTTGGTTACAAAATTTTCAGGTATTGATCAAAATAAAAAAACAAGATATGCTGATATTCTCCGGAGATATTGTAACAAAGTACAAGAGATACAAACATTATTATATTAAGTTTTTTTGGCCTTATGCACAAGCGGTTGATCAATTTTTGTAAATCCTCATAGACGATAAAGTAGGTTAAGGGCTAACTCTTACACGTGAGTAGTTATTACTTACTTATAAGGGGTGTTTTTTTTCTCCAAATAGAACTTTCGAAAGGTTACCTGTCAAAAGAACCATCATACTGCGCTTACTTTTTGACATTTATGATCAGTATATTCTGAAAAATCATCATAAATAGACTGACACTTGAACAACGCTCCCTAATCTAAATTATAGATATTTACTTTGAACATCAGGTAGCAATTCCCGCAAACTGATTCGTTGCTTTATCGCAAAATTGTATTCAGCGATGAGGCTCATTTTTGGCTTAACGGGTTTGTTAATAAACAAAATTGCCGCATATGGAGTGAAACCAATTCCCAACAGACCCTACAGACTCCATTACATCCAAATAAATGCACCACTTGGTGAGGTTTACAAGCTGGTGGCATCATTGGACCTTATTTTTCAAAAATGAATCCGGAGCCCCCGTTGTGGACGGAGATTGTTAATGCACCATGTATAATGACTTTTTGTTTGAAAGTATGAAAGAGATAAATCCTATAAAGATGTGGTGGCGACCGCAACCATCGATTTATTGAAATCAAAATTTGGCGATAACTTGATTTCGAGAAATGGATCTGTCAATTGGCCTCAAAGGACGTGTGACATCTCGCATCTCGGTGTCGTCATACCTCTCGATTATTTCCTGTGGGACTACGTGAAGTCAATGGTTTGATAAACTGATAAACCACCAACAATTGACACCTTGGAAGCAAATATATTATAACTTGAAAAAGTGGCCCAAAATTAGACGTCCAGAATGAGCTTCGGTAATAAGTGCCGCAGTCGCTATATGCCCGAAATTATTTTAAAATGTTAATGCCATGAACTTTCGAATACAAAAATATTTCAAATGCAATTAAATGATTTGTGTTACTTTTTACAATTTATAGTTTTATCGGACTTAAAAATACTCTTTATAACCTAAAATTTCCTTACCTTAACTCGGTATCTTGGAAAACATACTGACCTAAGCATTGGACGCATTATAGTTATCGTTTCTCAGTTCTCAACAGTTTTTAAACAATTTAATAATCCTTGACTCTATAATATAAGACATCAGCTTATAAAACTATTTCTAAATAACCAAAGTAATTAAAGTAAGAAAGAAAGAAAAGAAGAAAAGAAAGAAAAATAAAAGTAAGTAAGATTATTCCAATGAGAATTTGTCGAGGTGTCGAATGAATGATAAACTATAAAATTTCTTTTAAAAACGTCATTGCATTAAACTGAATAAAAAACGATTTTCACATTTTATACATTTTACAAAATATTTTATACACAACACACACTACACATACTTACCTATTTTTGTGTCATTTCAAATCTGTTTATATAATATCTCTGTTTTAACAATATTATTGTTCATTTGCAGGTGTGCTTCAGCGAGCTTGCGACCAAAGTGGCGAGAGAAGAAGCTATGCGAACAACATATAAATAAATAATATTTACGATGACATTACGTTATCATTTAGAACTATATTTTAAAATATCCTCATTTCTCTACCTAATAAATCAATATAAATAAATCAATAATAAGAAATAATTTCCATACTATATTTATGTTAGGTGATTAAATGCAACTTAATTAAACTCATAATTTTCAATAACATCAATTGTTCAATTAGGTGACAATTCCACTGACCGACAAATCTAGTTCGCAGAATGATTGTATTATTCAGGCGATGATCGATTCTTGGGGCAGTATGCCACACCAACCTTTGCCCAACCGGATCGCGGATATAGAACGTAATAAAATGACAATACAATTTCATTGCAATTTATATGTTAGCTCAGACTGTTAACTGTTGTTTTCTTAATAATTTTAAACACCACATTAAAATTAAACCAAAATCTATATTTTCCAACTATTAAAAAGTTATAAAGTGTTTAAAAATGTTTTTTTTTTTTCATCCTTTTACAATACCTTGTCTCATAAAATAAAAAATGCCAAGATGCACGTAAAAACAATTGTCATAAATTCTTTAGAAAAATGTCTATCTTAAACATCCTGTTCGATAACCTATCATTCGTAATGAAATGGGGAATTAATTAACAATCAATAAAAACCCATAGTTACTAAATGGAAAATTATGTATTATTAGAAATTAATAACAACCATTACATTCAAACTTAATGACGTATATCATTAAAATTCTAAACTGTTAGTAATATACTTTAATTTGGAATCTAATATTTCTTTATTAATTAAATTCTAACCACGAATATCTGTTAATAAAACATGAAATAATTTATTTACAGGAAATCATTACAAACTATATATTTATATACAAAAACAATGTCATCCAAAATTGACACTACAGGTATAGTCCCTATGTCGGAAGGGAGGACTTATACTTTGAGACAAAGGCCGCCAGCCCTTTGTCTTAATAATTTTTTGAAAGAAATCAATGTTTTACAATCTATATATTGTTTTATAAAAAGTAAGTAAAAAATTTTAACATAAATAAAAAAGAACTAAAAAATATATAAATTTTTATTATTCATTAAACATTCACTGAAATACATTTGCCTTGTCTAGTGTTTTTATAAAAAGCATGGTGAATTACAAAATAATACAAAACAATATTCATCATTATAACTGGCCGACTTATTATATGAATACTGTACCTATAGTGTAATAGGGTGCTGAGCGAAGTGTTTTTTCCAAACACGTAACGATGATATTGAAAAAGGAGCTGATAGAAATGTTTTCAATGTCCACGTACGTGTATAACGACACTATTAGCAAGATGTCTACCACCGGGCTGCTTTGCGTGCGCAGTTACTGCGAATGCACCTTTCTTGGCACGAGGACTAGGTAAGTGTTGTTTTATACATTTTATAGTTAGTAATCATTTATGGCGAATAAGAACAAGAATAGAATGTCTAACAGGAAATTCGGTTTAGTCCCATATTTAAATAAACATTTTCAAAAGTTTTTCGCTATAAAAACCGTCTCTACATATTTTTAATACATACATTCGACCTAAATAACAGTTTCAGAGGTTTAACGAGCAGCAAAGTGTACTCCGTACATAGAGAGCAGGTCTCGTCTATTACTTTCCTTTTTTCGAAAACCATGACAACTATTTCGCTGCAATCTTTTTTCATTTCTGTACCTGAAACAACAACGTTTCATGCATTTATTTGAAAATTTTACGTCATTTTAATGAAACTCTCAGCCTTAATATAACTTAGTTTTGTTTGTACAATGTTCTTAAGCATGTACCTGCCTCCCAATTCCGCTAGGAAGCATCCGAAGCCGTATTCATATTTCAGTCATTTCTATGGCGTCATATATTCTTCGATTATTTTCGTTTTCAAATTCCTATTGCGTAAAAATCAGTATCGTCTGTTTGTCGCAATTCCGCTCCGCGTGTCCTGACGACCTGATGAACGCAAGTCTCTGTTATTTCCCGCATAATTTACATAGAGATAGATCAGTGTCCCGCGGGCCGCGCACCCGCTGAATTTCTATTGTTTAGATTGGAAAACTAAGTGCATCGTGGATGACTTTCCTCTCACGTCATTATTAGATTGCCTATTCTATGGCGACGCCACGGCTAATGTACATCGTATCTCAGAATCTTATGATTCATGGTTTTATGGTTAATTATTTAACCGTAATTATACCTACGTAAAAATATAGAAACCATACAGAAATTTAGGTAAACTTGAAATATTGGAACGTATTAAGAAACAGGATTAATTAATTAAAATAACGCCTTTCATTACGGCACAATCGTAGCAGCTCCGCTTAGATGTCGATGGGGTTGAGAACAAATCGATTTCCTAATAGCACTGTGACCACCCGGCCCCGTGGAGATTGACTCATTTGCACTGCATTACATTACCGAATGACACCAGCAGCCACTCTCATCATCGGTAATGCACTGGCAACGGTTTATTTGTTCGTCTTGCTTGGATTAATCAAGTGTATGTAGAAAATTGAAACACTTGTTTAATTACTTAATTTGAATATAATAGCTTAACATAGTCCAACTCGGTACATATAAATT
>DWIE01000810.1:0-12797 GCA_018248235.1 Choaspes benjaminii | reverse complement strand
AAATAATGCATTATAATAAAACTTTTAATGTATTAAATACCTCTTTTCTATTGTTGGTGTCGTTTTTTCTAAAAACGTAGAATAAGGGAGTGATAAAATTTTTAAAAATATTTTTATCTTGTTACGCCAAAAAAGTATAACTTCTAACGCGTGTACATAAGTACACACACTTTTTGTTTTTTTTAAAGATCCTAGTAGGTGGTAGGCACCTTAGCCCGGTAAATGGCAATAGACTCACCACCCATTACATAGTATCTAAACATACGTTTAGACGTGGGTGATATTCACCTCTCCCTACACCTTCAGGTAAATAATACAGGCGTGAGTAATATTATGTTTACTAATCAAGATACAATTTTAAAAGTAAATTTTCCCAAAAACACATAAGATCTAAATATTCCGTGTCCATAAATCTTGTACAATTTCACAACACAGATTATACGTAAATTTCTGTCCAATGAGTTGAATTACAAATTACAAATATAATATAAACAGGAACTGAATTAATATGCGATAAAAATCTCGTAAGGAGGTGACGAGTGCCTCTCGCGTGACGGCCAAGTTTGGCACAGAGTGAATATTGTTGAAAAAGTAATTATGCTAGAGGCATACAATTAACCCCCTCACAGTGGGGTTTTTCCATTGATAATAACTGTGGAAAACCGTCGTGGAAAGGGTAAATAGAAATCCCTGTCCAAGCTAAAAAACAAGTATCATTTCAGGGACTTAATTTAATTGTCATAGGTTTCCATTTAATATATCACAGAAAAATTCAAACTTGTAATTGATTGCCATGGACTTCACAAAGGACTAGGTACCTGTGGCAATTAAGTTGTAAGGAGGTAGGTATTATTTTAAAATTGCTATTGTTATAAATAAAATATACGATTCCTCTTTGGTTTTTTACAAAGCGGACTTATAATATTTTAATCAATATAACATATAACATTCCGTTGAATATTTATTACTACTTATATATTTAAAAAAACATTCACACTACTGATTAATTCCAGATATGAAATGTATTAGAAAATAGTGGATTAGAGAAGCAGATAATTATATAATTACTTGATTTTTTTTCTATGTTATGAAGTAGCACACGGGCTGCAGTCTACCTGCTGGTAAGTAGCTACTGCAGCCCATGACATCTGTAATCACAGATGCGGTGCTCCTCTTGAGGACATAGAATAAACGCGTACGCTGGCTATCACACCCTCACTTCAAAACACAAGTAGTGCAAACAATACTGTTTCACGGTACAAATAGGTGTGACGGTGGTACCCACCACCCGTAAATATCTTAACAAAGTTCAACAGCAACCTTGACCTTTCGACAATGCGCTACGATTGCTACGAAATATGAGTTAGCATCTGCATTGATCATCATTCATTTTACAATGTCTCTCCATAATCAAATGTATGAACAAAACATAAATTGCCTGTTAAGTAAAATAAAAATACATAAATTTGTCTCTGGCAGCTTTCATTCCATTGGCCCTTGCGTTTAAAAAAAGAGTCACGTTCGAAAACCGAAGTTCAAAGCTCAGATAAAATTATCTCAGTTACGTCTTGAAGCGAGACGATCCTGCGGACGTGTCGAGAAAGGGATGGAGTGTTGTGAAAGAAAGCGAGGTGTGAAGGGGACAGGTGCTGCGCATCTCCGCGGGGATCCAAAGCGGCAACGTCGCGTCCACCAATAGCCGGACGTTCGAATCTCCTTGTTTGTTTTTGTTTTCATTTTGTTTTCGTTATGGGTGGTGATGAGAATAACATGGACAGGGTATTTTGTTCAAGTACCTATATTGCATTTGAATAATTCGAAGAAAGGCAAATATAACTAAAAATAATCTGCGCAGTCTTAACTTCTTTTCCAGTAATATTTTTAAAGTAAAGTAATTAGGTAAGTACCCAAAACAAATGATGTCATACCGAAAGTTACAGTTTCAAAAATAGAACGAGTTATTATTGTAATTTTGCAAATTCTATATTTTCGCCAAACCAAATTCGTAGGTATATGTTGTGACATTTAACCATGACTGAAAGAAGCCTTTATGTATATATTCTATTACTATCGCAAACCCAAGTACCTACTAGTTGAAACCAACCTAGAAATTGCATGCGCTGTGTTTAATAAAATTAATAACGTTTAACTGCATAGATATTACTTGTCTATGTACACATTGTTGTTTATATTTACCATAAACAAGAGCTTACGGTTCATAAAAGTAGACTTAGCTGATATAATTTTTAAAAATAGGTACTTACCTACCTACAGATCGCGTGACGTGGCGTGACGGTGATACAATATTAAAGACAAAATATATCTGCGTTGCGTTTAGTAATAATGGCATTAATTAAAATGTAGGTTAACTGTCTGCATAATGTTTGATGTAAAATTTTATATGGCAATCGTTTATTTTTTTTTATGGCGACGCGCTGAAGAGTATGAATAATTCATTACGCGAGATGTTTCCTTTGTCGCGTAAAATGAATAATTTAAAAAAGAATAGAACTTCGTCTTATGTTTCTCTTATTTGTTTTAACTAAATAGCTGAACGTTTATGTTAAATATATTAAACAAATTGGTACACGCCGCGATGACTTTATACTAATGTCCTTATTACAAAAAGCTAGACAGACTATCACAAAAACTGACCTGGATTGTGTTGTTATTAAATTTAACTTAAGTCAGCGCTAGTCAACAGTGTGTCACTTCATACTAGGTCTATCGTTCATGACCTTGAGTTTTAAATACTAAACACAGCAGTGCGATATCTGCGCTGCGGCAAGAATAACAGTGATGGAGTTGAGAATCAACTGACCCGAAATTTAATATCGCACACGTAATCTTAAGCACAATAATCTTTTATATATTAATACATCTATTTTGCTGGAGAGGATAAGCAGAGCAAAAATTTAAATTATGGAAAATAATTATATCACTTTCACTTTCACTTCCGAGGGCTAAGTTAAAATCTAAAGTAAGATAAGAAGTAAAGATTGTCTGGAAAAGGTAAAAGGTCTTTTGCGATAAGACCACCTTTTATACAAAATCTGTGTTATCTGTTTGTCTCCCTGTTATTGTAATTTTCTTCTGTGGTGTACCTACACAATAAAGATTTATCTAAATGTTAAAGCACCCCTATACTTTACAAGCTAAAACTCGTCAAAGAATTAGAGATGACAGAGATGGTGTCATTCATCCGTGCAAACCTGGATTGGTTCTACGACCTCACATCCTCAAGCCGCATTCTACTACAAGGACATATAATTCTTAGCCGATGTCATTTGAAAGGAGCTAATGATATACAATTATTTACAGCTATTTAATCTCATAATCGGTCTTAGATCTGCAAAAGCAGCTGTTACATGGTTCGATCCCAGCTGTACTATTCATCGGTGGTAGAATCTGTTCAGGTTTACCCGGGTGGGGTACCACCACCACGCCTATGTCTGCTGTGTAATAGCTCTTGTGTTTCAGTTTGAAGGGAGTGGCAGCCGGCACGCACTGGATACATGGGGTGACCAACTTAGACCTCAAGAGTAGCAACGCACTTGTGACCGACTTTAAATAGAACGATGGATCTATTTAAAGTCGGTTACGGTTGTCATGGGTAGGAGTGGTCACTTAACATCAGGTGAACTGCATGCCGTTTGCTACTCTAATTTTCATTAAAAAATATATAAATTGATGTATTAAAAATAAAACATAAAAAACAGCTTTCACGTATTTATGTTATCCATTTAAAGTATTATCGATACAAAATGGAAAATTCCCGTCGCCACAAAATGTAAAGTAATATAATAAAATAAGAGTCGATTACTTCCCATCGCTTATGGTTTTATTACGGACACCACATCCGCGCTTGCGCCACAGGATGTACCCAAAAACAATTGTATATCTTCAAATATGGTGTACCTTATGCGGCTATACATAAGGACTATAATTAAAAAGCAAGCTACGCTATCAAGTTTGCAGAAGACGCTACATCAGTGTAGCTAAGCCTTATTTTTTAGGGAATAAAGATCATTTTAGGGAAGCCGTAAATACAGCCTTTGTCACTATTCCTCCAGTGACATACAGTTTCCTTTGCGGAGTGAATTAATATAAGTAATAGAGCCTTCAGTTTACTTGCTGGAATTTTATTACGTGCGGTAGTTAGTGATTTAAGATGATCTTTAAATTGTACGTGTAAGTAAGCTAGGTGTATATACACTGCCATCGGGACTACGGAAGAGTGCGAAAGCGTACCCGTGGTCCCGACAGAAGGTGCGCCGAAATATCGTGGAGTTACAGTCGGTAGGAATCCGACATAACCTCTTCATATGCCCTCGCATTGAGGTATCCATGTTGGATCTCCCCACGTATAAAAACAAAAAAGGTGTTAGCAAACTATCGGTGGTAGAACCTATTCAGGTTCGCCCGGGTAAGTACCCCCACCATACCTATTTCGGCTGTGAATTAGCTCTTATGAGTTGTGCTTCAGCTTGAAGGGTTTGTCAACCAACGCGCACAGGACACATGAGGCGACCAAGTTAGTCCTCAAGAGTGGCAATGCGATTATGACTGACTTAGAACAAATCGATGAATCTATTTGAGTCAGTTGTCATGGGCTGCAGTGGTCACTTAGCATCAGGTGAACTACATGCCCGTTTGCTGTTGCGAGACGAATTTTCCTAGTTTCATTCGTGTCTGGAAAATCCTTATGAGCATAACATGAATATGTTCGACTGGTATACCATCGTCACACTTATTTGTGCTGTGAGAAACAGTAGTGTTCGCGCTACTTTCGTTTCAGTATAAGGGAATGATAGCCAGCATAAGCAGAACACGAGGCGTTCGATCTATGTCCTCACCGAAACAGTAGCCTCTGTTGCACATGACATGATCCGCAGTAGTCACTTACCATCAGGTGCATTGCAAGCCCGTATGCTACTTCATAACATAACATAACATAACATAAAAAAGTAGGAACGTCGGTGAAAGTTACTTATTTCTGATGCCACATGATGATGAATCATCAGCTGATCGGTGGCACATATTGTCTGCTATTTGGGATGCTTTTTGCTGGTTCGACACGTCGGGCAAGTTTGAACAAACAGGTTTGACAGTTTTACAGTTTGTTCTGCTGACAAATCAGCAAGTACGTTGTGTTTGAGAAATGTTATCTGTTTTTTTTATTTGTTCGGCGCAAATATACTTGAGGGTATGAAGACTACATGTAGTTCTGCTGTGAAACAACTCGGTATCAGTACACCCGATAAGAATGCGCCAAAGCGCTTTCGTCTTCCCAAACACGTACTCGATGATCAGCACGATAGGATAACGACACTCAACGCTGCTCACACGGCTCCACCGGCTCAGACAAACCAACAGACTTCAACATACGTAGATACATTCTATTAGACACTTGCCACAACATGGCAACGCATTAGCAATCCCCTCGTGTTGCAGATGTCCATAGGCATGGTGATCGCTTACCATCAGGCGACCCGTCTGGTTGTTTGCCTCCGTAAGTATAAAAATAAGAGTTAAATATTACTAAAATAGATGAGTACCATGTTCCGTCAAATAGGCACAACACGGATCTTTAAATTAAAAACATTTGATCTTATCTCTCACTATAAGTTATCATAATAGGGTTATAAATAATAACGAAATGTCGCTTGTACATATAAACCTTTGCTGATGCACTAAAGGTGTTTAATACTTTTTACTTTTTAAAGGTAAAACGGTTCATTTACTTTTACTTTACGTTCGATGAAATTTTAATTAACGCTGAAAATTTATCCTTTGTTCGTGAAATTTCATACAAGTTATTGGGAATCGATTTTGTCGCTATTAGATAAGCGTTAATTCCACTAAGCCGGCGTGGCCTTTGTTCAGTATTAATTGTTGAGAACCTTTCAGAGGTCCGGTGAGTTTCGACCTTTATTCGTGCCCTTTCGCTGACCATAAACGTCAAGGAACAATAAATGGGTAGGAGTGACCCCATAGAAGTACCTTTTGGCTAAGTTCTTACTTCAACTCACCCCTGTTGTCCACGACCGCCCCTGTCAAAGGCCAGAGCCATATCCCCTGGGAAATTATTGTCGGGATTTAAAGGGCATTGCTTACGCGAAAGTATAAAAAACTGTGTACTTATAATCGAACTTTGTAAATTACATCAGTACCAGTCACGTGGCTGCATATCGCCGATGATGTCGAACCGACAGCTCTATCGGATTATCTTATTAAGTGCAATTCATATCAGAGTTTGGTAATTTGAAGATTTAGGTAAGCAATTCGATCAAATGAAATTTTCCTAACGCTATGAAGTAGCAAGAGAGCTTGTGTTACTTAATTATTGGAATAATTGTATCGAAAGCAAATATTTTTCACATTTGTATTTTGTATCACTAGTTCCATCATGGCTAATGTACTAACTCCTTAAATAATGTTCCTGGAAATAACAAAATATTTTTTTTAATTTTAAACGTTGTATACTTGCTTTTTGCTCACGTCAAACGCAGTTTATCGATAACATGTTCGCCCTACGCTTTCAAAGTTTGCTTAGGGGCTTAAGAATCTTCCGAGGAAACATCTCTGTGAACTTTATTTGCCAGGACAGGACGAATTTGTGAATCAGGATCAAACAGCCCACCCTACACATCCTAAAACAAGATTCGCCCTGACACTTTGGCCAAAAAGTTTTCCAAAATCATTGTCAATTCCAATAAAATAAACGAAATTAAATAAACAACCCTCGGCAACATAAAAGGTCTAGACGCCGACGCAGACCACACTTTAGATGGTGTCGTATTTTTTAAAGTTAGGGGAAAGTTGACACTTGGACGAATTTAACCTTCCATTGTATTAATTATTCAGGGTGGTGCTGGCGTACTTTAAGGTGTGTTCGCGGGAGGGTAATTTGTTTTTAGAAAAAATGTATAGAGCAAGGAATTTGGGGAGGTTGCAGTGGGCCCGCGCACTCGTGCAGCAGAAAAAGTTAAGAGAGCGGGACTCGCTTAATAAAAGTGTTTTGGAATGCGGATCGGGACACGTTCTTTGTCCGGCATGTTTATTGATTCAAACGAAATTAATTAAAATACAGAATAAACAATATTAAACTTTTTTAGGAATTAGATCGTCAGTACCAGGCTTTAAAATGTGTGTTATCTATTAATATTTATTTATAGACTATAAATATAAAAGTTTACGATCATATTGTCAAATTTATGTTATAACTGCAATAATAGCTGTCATGTTACAATACACATAATAATAAAAAAAATATATAGATATGGGTTATATTACAGCGTAGATAGTTACGAGTGGTAGAACATGAATATGTTCGACTGCGTCGGTATCACCGTCACACCTATTTGTGCAGTGGAACAGTAGTGTTTGGAGTATTTATGTTTCGGTGTATCGCTGTGATAGCCAGCATACGCAGAACACGAGGCGTTCGATCTATGTCCTCAAGAGTAGCACCGCATCCCAGATCTGTGATTACATAAGTCATGGGCTGCAGTAGCTACTTACCAGTAGACTGCATGCCCGTGTGTTACATCATAACATTAAAAAAGAAAAGAAAAAACACTACATCACTGTAATAGAAGTAAAAGAACTTGTCTGAACGTTAAGCAATTGTTCAACTTGGTTTCGTTATCAGAGTTTTGGTCAGTTGAATTTTCGGTTCGCTAGACGACATCACATTAATGCATGTAGTATATGCGATGACGTACGCTTTCGATGCTGGTATTGATTTAGTCATTTCTTGAATCCTTTTCAATTTGATATGAAGCCAATTTGAATAAGTCGAATTCACAACTCGATTACGTATAGTAATAAATGTCTCAATTAATGCCATAGGATACGAGGAGCATGTATACAAAAGAATATTCTTGCACCAATCTCATTTGTAGATTCTGGGGGAGGCTTAGCGTCCCACCCGGAATACTTTAACTTTTCAATTGTAACTTTTGATGGGTTTTCGAACGTAATAATAATCGCTGTAGGTATCGTCGCGATGGGGTGCGTGAATCAACGACTAGTACAAAAGAATGCCAATTCTTATACGGAAAATTGAGTTAAGGCTCGGCTGTATTATTCGTCTCCATCCCCCGGCACTGCATTTTTAATATCAATATTTGCAATAAAACGCTCTTTGTCTATGTGTACTGTGCTGCAGCGACGCTGTCTTTATTAAGTGCTCCTTTCTAATTATCCAATCCGTTATTTGTACATTCGTACAAATATGCATTTGACTGTATTTGGAAATATCGTATATCTAAAACAGTTTTACATAAGCTTTGCTTTTTAAAATCATTTTTAAAAATATAAGTCGTTTTAAAAAATTGTAACGGTGTAAGTCGAAAATGGGTTGAGTGACTGATTTCTCATAAAAACCTATAAAAAAACTACTTTAAAGATTATCCAAGACGTCTTATTCCTGTTATTTGGAAATTATATGAATCCATAATTATACATGATGGGAATATATAAAAGGAAAATATATTTATAGAGTAATAGAGTAATACACGGTTTCATGTAATCCATAAAGATGAAGGCGCAGCACAAACCCATTAACCATTCATTGCGGCAGGTAGAGGCGTAACATTCAATAAATTCTTAGACACACATTTCATGGTAGATAAAACTCATGAATCAGAAGTCCACATGTGAAAGCGAAAGGAGGTGGGATCGTTTCCTTAAAAAAATCCACTTCGCTGAGGCGGGACGCGAGTCGAATTTCCTGTCTGATATGAATCTTCCCTACTCGCTTTAAGGTGATGTATTTTCCTATTTCTACATTTTGTACCCTCTCCTTGGTTACTCAGGTTTGTTCCCTACTGGTCCTGTTGGTGTTCCTAATAACAGAAGCTGTTTTTTTAACTACACAGAAGTAAAAGGCCTAATACTGTATAAATGATTATTTTGTGATATGTATGAGCTTGCGACCCGCGTAGTAGTAATATTATCGTTGTTGTCAACAACGTGTGGCAGGGGTATCGACAATGTTAAATTCGTGGACCATAAAAGTTCTATAATACGTAAAAAGGATTCAAGGGGAATATAATAAAAACATTATCAAGTAATGTAAATAAACGTTGGGTCTTAATATATTCAATATTTTAATACTTAGAACGAAAAAAAACGCAGATTGATTTAGAGCATCGATGTTACACATAATTCATTGCAAATTTTTGAACGTGAGATGCCACAATTATACTTACGACTGCTATATTAGAAAAAATCGAGTTAGAATATTTTATCTCACGTATAGAATATACATTGGAATTAAAAGGAACAAACCAGCCCTAACAGGTCTGTTTCTTACGCGCGTCACACGCCTATTTCACGAGGGCCCCTTCGTTAAATTGATTTTCAATTTGTTTGAAATGTGGTCCGCGGTGCAGCGGGCAATAAGGAGGCGGAATAGCGGAAAATTATTTGACTGAACTTGCCCTTGATGAGATCCAGCAACATTACACTGCGGATAAGTCGTGTTCGTGTTACCTTTTGATGCTTCATCGGAAGGTGAACGCCGGCTTTCATGGATAGTTTCAAGCAATTAACCTTGCTATTTTTGTGAATAGGCTTTCAGATAAAGTAGCTTTTTAGTCGGTTGAAAAAGTCATTTACGAACCTTTTGGCGGCCAGCAATTTTAACGGCAAGGCTATAAAGTTTACAAACCCTTGACATTTAGCACATTGACTACAGTTAATAATTATATATATTAAGCAATACAGCAAATCATAAAAAAGTGAGCAAAATATTAACAATTCTTGCACTGTACCATTGAAACTGTTACGTAAAGTAGTCGTAGAACTATGAGTTATTACAGAACACGAAGATAGATTGAATGCGTAAATTGAACATAAAAATTCATTGCGAATCTCTCCCTCTGTGACAGAAAATAAATTTCTATTAACTTCTTGAGATGTTACTTCCATTTTATTGTCAAGTGATAGGGATTAATTCGGCTGACTTATAACTGCCATACATCTGCTGTCCTAGGGGGTTTGGGGGGAGTATAAAATAAAGCTTCCCTGCGATTATATTAATACGTGGAAAGGGGGTTTGTCTGCAATGATCCGGGTTCATTCGGTAAGCCGTCTAAGTGGTGTACGAAGATGCTTCCTTGCCTTAGGCTGCACTTTTCTAAAATTTCGGTGAGTTACTTGTTTGTAAAGCGCTTTTGAGTATTTGTTTTCGCAGACATAAAAAAATGTTATAGTATTATATATATTTTGAAACTACATAAAAATAAAATCGTTACAAAAATGATAGGACATTAAACATAGTGACAAAACCTTTTCCTTCTTGTTGATGTAGATGTAAATATAAAATTTCAATTACTTTACATAAATACTATCACATTTCAATTTCATCACACAATAAACGTTTATTGTATCCACGCTACTCAACACGAATTATATTGTAGTCAAACTAGAGGAGAGCCAGATAGCAGGATTGCCTTGACTAATTTCAAACGATATTTGATATGTTCATCTGATAGACAGACGATAGGGGAGACCTGACAAATGAGTGCCTTTCTGTGTTCTGCGGCTGAGGGGGCACGATTTAACGTCTTCGATATCATATCGGATTGAATTCGATCGCCTCTGAACTACTGCCTAGCAAATATATATACTTAAATTGTGAATCATTCTAAGTATCAACACTGCAATTAAGGTTCGTTGTATTGTATTGTATTGTAAGATATAAATAAATATTCATAATTTATACACTTCATATTTATTAATTTGGGGTCGTCCATTTATGTATCGCAAATTTATAATATTCGTACAACTGCTAAACAGATTTTTTATTCTTTTTAGGCTAGACGTCACGTTTAACGATAATTTTCAAACACGGTACCAGTAAGTTAATCTCGTTTTTAAGTCATAAGATAAAAAAGTTATTGATCAAGATGTATGAATTGTGAATTGAATGTAATTAAATAGAACAAGTATTGTCTTATCTACAGAACAACGTCTTTCAGGATCGGCGTCGGGTGTCAGTTTCAGAACTGCTCTTAGCGGGCAAAACACACGCTGAGATAACAAGTGAAAGTGGAGTGAGCTAAGTGAGAGTAGGCAAACAAAAGTCGCTTTAGTCCTTCCGTCTTTTCACTTATTGTCTCTGATGTTTTCCAGCGGCAAGTAGGTTTTGAGCTGTAGTATAATACATTTCAGAATTTCAACGAACCTGTGTAGTATTATCTTCACTTGTATATTATATTTTAATGTTTATGCAAGACTATTTATAAGCGTTTTGAAATATTTTTTCCGCGTGTCCAACTGTAACGCAAAGAACGTCACAGGAGAGAGCTACTATTACTGATAAAATTCAGTGATGCAGAGTACTGTATGTATTCACAATATGTCTAAAAATTTAACTCGCTTCAGCTGAAATGCCTAAAACTTCAGCTGTTGATAAAATCTGAAGACCGAACTTGCGTTTATAGTCTTAAAATAGAAACATTATGCGTTGCAAAGAAGTTCTTCTATACTATTGCACAATATAAACATGTAACAAGGGAGAAAAAAAGTATTGCAATAATGGAACTTTCAATGCAAAAAATGGATTCTTTGCACTGATATCAAAATAATATCAAGTACAGAGCCAATTGAAATACGTTACAAAGAAGTTGAAGACAAATTATAAGTCGGTTTTAATGTGCTTGTAATTGAAGAGCAAGAGTATCCTGCTACATTACGTTGCGGTCTGGCTATTGTGCAGCGCATAGGTTTTGCAGCGAACGGATGTGACGTCACGAGCCCATTGTTACCATGGATAAATCCACAAGCATCTTGTAATTTAACGTTTAGTTGCAAAACGAGCTCGCTTTTATTGTCAGAGCCCGGAACATCTTTATGAATATCTTATTATGAACCTAAATTGAGAAGAAGCTTACCTAGTCCTTATTTGCGCTGTAGCAATTTTTGCTCCGTTTATTCAGCCATTCGCAAACAAATTTTAATTGGGTTTTTCGTGTCTCTGTAAACTTGTACTCTCAGTAAAATGGAAACAAAGTTGTTTAAAATTTTATTTTATATTTTGCACGGTGGTACCGTTGCCCGTGTTTTATTAAATGTTGTGTTTTTAAAAACCGGGACCAATAAATATTGAACGCATTACAAAAACAATATTCAACCTTTTTTGGGGTAATGGATGTTTGTATTTATTAAGTCAGTCTTGTGTTTATGACTTGTTACCGAAATTATTTTAATATTGACATTGTCTGCTCTGTAAAACTTTATTTATAAAAGCAAGTTGTTAATAACAACTCGAGAATAAATATGGCAATTTGAAGCGCACGAATGGGTATTAATTTTTCCGAGAAAAATGGGCTCATCATCATCTGAAAATCTCATCGTGCAGTGTAGTCATGGTGACTTTTGTAATGACTGCCGGAGAAGCGCCATCAAAAGATGTCATTACACCGAGTCTCGTATATTACGTCGTTATTCCCAAGACGGGAAACTCCGGCAATCTGAGATGTCGCTAATGGAAAGAACACAGAGTTTTGATAACGCGCACTGTTGCCAACTCATTATGCTTAATCGCGTTGTCAGAATTACAACAACACGCTTTAAGACCGTAATGGCAAAGGGCCCCTAGATTCAGCGTCAATTCATACTTTTTTCGTCAATGATACATCTCAGCGCCCCATCCGCTGGTGGATCATGCGTCTAGTCTGGGTAGCTACCCAGCTGGTCCGATGATGGTAGCTAATACATGTAATATGGTATGTAAAAGATGGGACATCAGGTAAGACAATATGAAGTTCACATTGAAAATATTG
>DWIE01000809.1:0-12799 GCA_018248235.1 Choaspes benjaminii | reverse complement strand
CAGGGAAATTCTGTTGCGTTGACAATCGTTTCGGACTTTGATGTTGTTAAGTGGCGTCAGATTCACCCTTTTTGGAACGTATAGCGCATTGTGTAATTCTGTAAGTTCAGCATGTTTCGAGCCATGGTATAATTCCAGAGATAGGGACATTTTTTTCAAGCGTTGCTTCGAGTGTATTTTCTGGATCTAAATTAGGTTTCAGGCAGTCAGATATGTCTACTCAATTATGTATTTTTATACGATTTCTGCCTCCTATATAAGCTAGTGATTCTCGAAAAGAAGTCAGTTTATTTAAAACTGGATGACCCGACGAAGTTTGTTAATTTTCTTGAAATGGAAGCCAAGAACAGGTTGTATTGTTTTTTTTGCCTTTTTCAGGCTATGCATCAATTTTTTTCATAAACTTCTCTTGGACTTAAAATAATATTGAAATTAATAAATATTTAAATTGTTCCAGTGGTTCTCAAAGTTCAAGATTAGCAACTAATTGATTTTTTTTTAATGTACATTTTTACATGAAGATGAATACGTATTACGTAAAAACTACGCTTTATACAGGTACTATTCTCTCTTTAACCACTTATTGTGCCATTTATTTTTTAATAAGTACGTTTTATGTTATGAAATAGCACACATGCTTGCAGTCTACTTGATGGTAAGTAGCTACTGCAGCCCATGGCATCTGTTACCACAGATGCCGTCTTACTCTGAGGACATCGATCGAATGCCTCGTGTTCTGCGTATGCTTACTGCACCCTTACAACGAAACACAAGTAGTGCAAATGCTACTGTTTCACGGCACAAATAGGTGTGACGATGGTACCGAACTATTCGAACATATTCATGTTCCACCACCCGTACTTGCCCTCGTACTATTTCGTAACACCAAATACATAGTGCTTCATCAAAAATGTACGGACAAATTCTACAATTTAGTTCACAAGGATTAATCACAGACAAGGAAGACGAAATGCAACGTCTAATTATCCAGATACAAAGCGAGAAAGAGCTCGCGTTGCATAAATTGAATTTTAATATAGCACAAGTTCTAACCATAAAAGCAATTTCAGACGAACTGGAGTTTTTAAAGCAGAGTAAACACGAGCGATCTCCGTGCGAGTGTGGCGGCGGGGTTGTTCCTATTGGCGCTGCGAGATACGTTCCAGATATATCTTAACATTTTATTAGGTAATCCAGCAGCGTTACAATTCGTAACGACAAAAAGGATTACATCATTAAATATGTATCTATACGAGTAGTAATAGTAATTGGTACATGACACTTATAGATAAACTTAAAAAGCTAAACCCTATGTAATACAAAATTTCATCAAAATCGTTAGAGCCGTTTCCTACATTGTTGAAATATACATATACAATAATTGCTCCTTTAAATATATAAGATTTGCCACTTCTATTTCTGTTTTATAGAAATGAGAGTGACAAATGGAAATATAATTGCCCTGCTGATAAATTATTACTGAATATTATAACATTCGGACTAATCTCTAAAATGTCTTGCTATTCGAGGGCATATCACCGGATGCAGCAGCTGCTTACATCTGTTAGACTGGTAGACTGCAAGCCTGTATCGTTTCTTCTTTTTTTTCTTTTCTTTTTTTATGTTATGAAGTAGCACAAGGCCTTGCAGTCTACCTGCTGGTAAGTAGCAGCAGCCCATGACTTCTGTAGTTACAGATGCTACCCTTGAGGACATAGAACAAACGCCTCGGTTTCTGCGTATGCTGGCTATCACACCCTTATACCGAAAAACAAGTAGTGCGAACACTACTGTTTAAGATAAAAATACCTTTAATAAATGCCGGGAAACCGTTAGGTGGGTCTATTAACCGGAGGCAAAGGGAACAATCATTCACTGCGCGGACAATTGTGTTTACTCGCCACTTTCACTGCACCGCCCTAGATATAAAACTGAGATGTCTGTCAAGTACACGTTCCACTTAAACACGGTCTGAATCCGTTCTTCGGTGACGTCATTACAGAATTTGATAAATTGTGTTTAATTCGTCTGTAATCGTCGACGCAGATTAAAACAGACCATTTTGTGGGAAGCGGAGTAAAGAGAATAATTTGTCAGTTGAATTTTTGTGCAGACAAACAATACAAAGTATTACTTAAGCTGGAATCAACCCTTTTTAAGTCACGGAGGCACGCAGCAAATTGCACTTTGCACTCACAGATGTCACGGCCTGCATTCGCCACGTACGTATTTGATGAAAATGATTCGTTCCTTGGCAGTAGTACCGCTTCTGTGGTTACGAATGTCATGGGCAAGATACTTATCATCAAGGAGTGCGCGAGCCTGTGTGGACTTCATTAAATAAATGTTAGATATGCAAATAGGGAGTGTAGTTAAACCACGGCTGCTGTCAACACACTCCTTTATTGCGTGCTAATATGGCGGACGCAGCCGCCTTACACACACACACACACACTCACACGAACGCATGCATACATACTTATATACATATACAACAATAAAAAAATAAAAAATACCTAAAACTCCTTTATATATTACGTGAGGATAGCGATCATTCAATTAATGATGTTATTCATAATTCAATCACAGAGGTAATTCATAATTCAATTAATGATGAATAATCATAATTAAATTAATGATGTTATTTCATTGACATTATTATAAAATTAGGGCCATTTACAGAATACATTTACAATTACATTCCGCAACACATTCACTCTTTATCCACTCACAAAAACCGCTTCACTAGTGAAATCCCCATTTTATCCCCAACTCATTAATTACGAATGTCGGCTTTTTGCGGATATCAAAGGATAAATTAATGGAGAAATTATATACACAACATACGAGTTTGTAAGTAATATTTGTTATATCTTTAAATGTTCATTTGTAATTTTTTTTATTTTTCTTATTATGAAGTAGCACACGGGCTTGCAGTCTACCTGCTGGTAAGTAGCTTCTGCAGCCCATGACATCTGTTATCACAGATGCGGTGCTACTCTTGAGGACACAGATCGAACACCTCGTTTTCTGCGTATGTTGGCTACTATGACTTACTCTGTTTTTTACAGTATGAAAGATACCGTACTATATATTTGTACCCTCGTACATGTTGCACCTATGTATGTATAAACTATATTTCACTATGACAGCTCGAGTTGTTAAGGAGTAAAAGCGTAACAAACAAACAATCTCACATTCACTTTTACAATATTAATTAGAATAGCATACAGCGATAGATGAAGCGGGCGTTGCGAAAACCTAAAATGAAGTGAAGCATGAACATTTTCTACCGCAATGAAGATTCACTGTGACCTACCGCAATAGAGATTTAATGGAACCTACCGCAATGAAGATACGCGTTACTTTACTTCATCTATAAATTCATAAGGAGATTACGTCAAACGTCAACCAACTCAAATACACGTACGTATTTTTAAGCGAACGAGTAGCATTTTGATGACCTCCGTAGCGAACACGGTTATAAGCCGGTAATGAAATTTGAATTCGTGATTGCGATTCCCACAGCCTGTTTCACTATGTCAAACCATGCAACTGACTTTGAACATCGTGTAATCTCCGTCAAAATATATTTGCTATTGTACTTAATAATAATTTTCTGTGTAATCATTATTTTTTATTGTTATTAATATCAGTACCAGATACGTGGAATACAAAATTACATTTTTCAATTTTCTAACATTATCAAATTACAGTACAGCGAGGAATGTATTGTGCTATAGTGAATAATGCCTCTGAAAGAGGACACTTTTTTATTATATTTCTTTTATGTCTGAAAACTTGAACCCATCAAGTAGAAATAAGGTAGAACTGTTATTTAGCTTGTATGCGAATATGTTGCCTGTATGTATGAGAGGCGACATATGCGCGATACAAGCATTGAAACGTCTGTGTCAAGAGTGGCAGGACATCTGTGACCTTGCGAACTAGTGTTCATTATATTAGTAGCCACCATAGCAGCATCCCTCGTCAGTGTATATGTAAAGTTAGGAAATTATGTTACATTTTCACCCATACACATACTTTACATTTAAGAAATTTAGAACAAGTACAATTTATTGCATTTCCATAGTAACCATGTACTGTACTACTATATCTATGTAATTAAGTGTAGTTGTAGACGTAGATGTATACTATACAACAGGTATACATATGTATGTGTATTGCAAGATATATTTAATATCAAAACAAATTATTCCGCAGACTACAATTTGAATATGGCTATTTAGGAAAGCTATGTAGAAGGTGTCGGTCAATAGCCTAGTATCCAGTATTAACGTCGAGTCTTATTTTACGGTCTCCCAAAAATATCTAAATATTATGGTAATGTCTACAGAATTAGCATATCCCATTAGGAATTGCATGCGGATGTTAGCGAATTTATTTAATGTATTCTAGAATTTAGTTTAAAAAATGAATCGAAATGCTAAGCTTACATTCTACAGGTTAAAGGAAATAGTTTCAGGGTGATTATGATTTTAAATAACATAGATTTAGATGCTAGTTGTTATGTTTTTGATTGGTTTTACTTAATTTCTCACATTATATTTGGTTACTTATTTATGAGTGCTTCTGTAGCTCTCTCACTTATGTACATACGTTTTTCCTATTTGGTTCACGGTATTACTGTGTTTAAGATATTGGATCGTGAAGTGGTAATAAATCCTACATGACATATTTAGCGCTAATAATATGGTATTGTAAATAATGGGAATACAATAATAGGTTATCTTTATACATAAAAAACTCGTACGATGATGTTTGTCAAAGCCAATCTACGAGACTACTGAACCGATTTCAACAAAATTTTGTTACTTGGCCTAACTTAAGAGATAGGATAGTTTTTATATGTATAAGAAATGACACAGTTTTTATTGCAAATGTAAGATTCTAGGACACGAATATAAAGTTCCACTCAGCAGATGGCGCTGTTCTCAATATTGATGTAATACTTTTCTTTATTTTCCATATAACTGCTCCTCAACAACGTGTATCCGGGTTGCTAGTGTTATAATATATTTTGTTAATAATTTTAGTAACAACTACTTGGATCTTGATAAAATTATTTGCTGACAGCTAGATTATAATTTTACAGTTGTATTAATTATGGAGAATGTAAAATGTTAATAAAATGCCTAATGTGACATACGATATGGCTCGGTTCCAGCAACGCTTCGAAGGTCAATAATCTCCTAATAGTGTGTGCAACAAAAAATTAATTGCAAAGTTATACTTTTAAAATAGATCGTTAATATCATTCTGGTTCAAAAAAGCATGAATACCTTTTTTATCACAGCAAGGCCTTTGAATACGTTGAAAGTTGTTTGTTGTCTCTGTTTTCTGTCTCTATGCTCAAAGAGTACCTACCTATTTTAATGTATGGGCTATTGTTTTTGAATTCCAATTCTGCCTTTAGTCAATATTTATATTAATCTGAATTCCACTTCGTAACTTCGAAATTAAAATCTTTGCTCACCGTCTTAAACTGTTAATTGGAATCCAAATCTAATAGTTGCTTTTATTAAAAACGGTGACAATTGTTATATATTTGGATAAACAAAATATCTAATGTAATATGTACCTTATAAGGTATAGCATACATGACGACATACGCAATTTAAGATTTATTTATTTACAGATAATCGTTTTCATATGTGAAAGTCTTGAATATCCATTACAATAATATCAAGAACTTAACTCAATATTGTTTTATAATTGACGAGCGTTTTCCTTTGCTCGCGTCATACAAACTTTCATCCCCTTTTTCACCACCTTGGAGGTTGAATTTCCTTAGTGCTCACCTATAGTGTAAAACGATCACAACAACCTAGCTCCAGTAGTTTGATCTATGCGTTGATGTCAGTCAGTCAGTTATCCTTTTATATATATAGATATACTTGTAATAATCATAGCAACCAACGCAAACCTTAGTGTTTTATATGTGCTATAGTTAACCAGACTAAATGTTTTTTTCGAAAGGAAAAAAATATATAAAGATAGTATTTACTATAGACATTTATGGTTTAGCTCAACATTATTAGCAAAGCAAACAATGTAAGAGTTAGCAGTGCTTGACGGGAGGATTGTTGATATTTCATTAGAAGTATACTGTAATAACATGTTCGGTCGATTTAAATTTAATATCCGTGTAGAGTTTTGTTGATCGCCGCTGGCTAGTGGTCAGGCTCAGCATCTCGTGTAAACATGGCTGCGTTAAGCGCCGGGGCACGGCCTGCGAGTCTCGTGGGTAGGAGCACTGGGATGTACCTGTTGGGCCACTACTCCAGCATTGCTCATATTAGCTCTATTGGCTACCATATTCAGTGGTTTTTATTACTTTAGTTCATAGGACAAGTAATAAATTAGTTTAATGAGAAATTCTTGCACCTTGTATATGATATTTGGTTTCTCGGAAACAGCTCTAAGGATTTGAATGTTTTTTTGTATTTTGATAACGTTTCACTTTCCAAGTTTAGATAGGTAGGTAAACATATTATTGAGCACATTATTACCACCCAAAAATGTTTTCTATACTATTAATGGCTTTAAATGCACAGAATGCACTTAAAGTAAAAGAAGATAGTTGAAATATTTATTATTCGGTGCACGAACGTAGAGTACGCGAGTTTAGTGGCCCGACGTGGGGCATGAAGCGCGCGTGCACCGTTTTCAGTCAAAAACAACGCCACGCCACGACTACGATAGTGTTGCTGCGTTTTAACCGCCGCACTGTCTAGTGCACGGCATACGGAACCCGTGGAGAAGGCATCGCCGTTCAGACACCGCCAAAGTTGGAACGATAGACTCTATAGTTTAGGATGAATGCTAACGATCCTTGCATGTTTAGATATCAACCTTAACTCATATTGGTTCCTGATTAATACTACGCGATGTCCAGTTCCGTCAGCGACTGTATTCAAGTGCTGGTCGTTCCTTTACTGTTTAAAAATAGTAGATAATTAGTTTTGGGGTATCGGTGTATTATAAGGATTGAAACTGTCAAACTTTTTCCGTTTAAGATTACTTACGTAGGTTTTACATTTCTGATCATTTGATATATTCATCCCGCCGTTCTCCACTTCGAGTCTTTGTTAACTTTATTTATTTCTCAACAATATGGACGAGAAAGTGTTGAAAATTTTATTGATTTTAGTTTTTTATTATTTCGTTGTCGAGTAATTCGATACCGCCATTGAAGATTCGTCTTATGAGATATATGGTTTAGTAGTTGGTTAGGTTTTATATCCTACTAGAACATTTTATAAATTGTTAGCCTTTTCGTATATATTAATAACAGTGAAAAATAAGTTGGCGAGACATTAGAAAGTTCTTATCTACTCGTATGCACCGTTTTGTGGTGGGTGGTAGTAAATCCGGTTCTGCAATATGCTAATTTCTAATACGGTTAGTCAGGTTATAAAAATTTAAGCAGCATTTCACTGTTATAAGCATATGGACGTCAGCAAAAGGAACCGAAATCATCGTTATAATTTATTATGCATTAAATATTCCTTTCTATTTTACATTAAATAATTATATTATAAATTAATTTAAAATATTATTAATCCTGCCAATATTAACGTAATATTTTATTAACGGTCGATGTATAGATTATCATAATTATACTTGGATTATATTTTTTGCAAAATCCAAGATCCATACTTTGCAATTTTAAATATTTTTACTGTCCTGGAAATAGGTAACATAATATAGAGATATATAAAATATGACCTTAATATGCCTACGATATTAATACAATTTACGTTTACAATTTTGATACATGAAATGCAATTCAATATTAATTTAAATTGTATTTGTGAAATAAACATAATATCTGATAATTATTATATGCTCTCTGAAGCAGAATGATCCATTGTTTTTTCAATCGGCTTGTCTATACATAACCTGAATGTGATCAGACTTTCACCACTAAGAAGATTACGTTCTAAATTCACATATGCAGCTAGCCGTTATACGAAACTGTCTTAGTATAAATAAGTATAAAACTATAAGCTATTCTATTACTTCCTCGAGCAAAAAGATAAATTCAGGCAAACGCGGCCGCAGTGGAAGTATTGAAGGTAACGTAATGAACTTCTTATCTAAAGCAGTAAAAGTTTGAGTAAAAGCCCTAAAATGTTTGGTGTAGTATACAGTTTTAACAGATGTATTCAATTACTCGTATTTATACTTACTTATTATATATAGTTGCCCAATTACTTGCAATAATTTTTGTATTTTTTTTATGATGAACTCATGGTAGGTGGCTCCTGAAGCCCATGACATCTGTAAACAGATGCGGTGCTGTCATGTCATTAACCTTACACCGAAACACGAGTAGTTCGAACAGTACTATTTCACGGCATAAAAAGGTGTGACGGTGGTACCGACCCAGTTTAATATGAACGTACTACCACACGCACTATATTATAGAATAGTGATTGTTAGCTAATGGATTGTCAGCTAAAAGTAGTGTGTTTTAATTTAAAGAAATACTTATCCCCCTCCCCGTCCGTCTACGTCGTATTCACTAAAACGGACACTTTGTGCAATCCACCAATAATAAATTCGTAATAATTTTAGTCAAGATAGTTGTAGTCCCACTAAATGTTGTTTGTTAAGTAATGAGTGTTTATTTTGTGATTGTATCGGTTTTTCGACTAGTCGATAAAAGTTTGCAACAATGAGTGTCACGCTCGGTCTGCTAGTCATAATCGATCGCCTGATGCGTGTCAAATCGCGAATCGGAGTGCAACTGCATAGTGTTTTTGTTCTGGTGCGGTAGGGGCGTGGCGGGAAAAGTTGCACATTATTTACGACGGCCACGAAGCCGATGGGCGATAAGGCGCGTCGCAGACGCCGCGTCACGATCTCACTATCTCCCGATGCCGATATTGAGACTGTAATAATAGTATTAAATACATCCTCATCCCACATCCAGTGGTCGCTGCGGCTACCCTAAATAGGATTAACTTGTGTACTGTTTTGTATGACGAACTCACCCATCGAAGCAAATTTAAAAAAACAATGAATCCACTTATCGAGACACGCATTGAAGTCTATTGTTATGATTGCCTTTTACTTCATCTGTATTCATAAGATTTATATTTACTTGGTTTATTAGATTACTCGATAACGACACTGCGATTGTTGAGGTGGATTTAATTAAAATTTCACATCGATTGAGATTCTTTGTAAGCAAGCAATCAAAATTTTCATTTGATATCAGAATCATCGTGACTCCAATTACTTCTATAAACTATTTAGCATTGACTTTCAGGTTTGTTATCGACATGGCCGAAGTAATCACAGCAAATCTTAATTAAAATGTTAACGAACGTGACGGGTATTTAAAAAAATTAAAGAAAATTCATAAAACAAGGCAATAATTATTGATCACAAATGAAAAATGTAGTAATTGAAACACGCAAGAAGAGAAGTTAGGTTTTGAAACTGTCATTTATTTAATTGTTCAAGCGATTGTAATGCGAATTTAATTTCCTTTCTTTTATCTTTTTCAACTACAAAATGCTTTTAATTCCTAACCATGGCGTAATTGAGCTATGTGCTCGAATTATCATAGTACATAGTTCTGATAAAATTGTTGTGCAAGTCACGTTTATAGGACGGTGTCCGAGACCCGTGACGGGAGTAGGGTTTGCATACACATCACAATTTTCTATTCAGTATTCAGTAGTCACCTTAATGATATTTAAAAACTAAATTATCTTAGAAATGTATTTGAGGGGCTGGTGGCGCATACTTTCCGTACAAGGAGATGCTAGGTGGTTTAATACGCTAATGTCGTAACAATAGTTTCTTTTGTGTCCATTTAATTGACTGAGAATTCAATTGTAAAATGTTTTGTACGGATGTATTTTTTAATTCGTATCCCTTGTAAAACAGAGAACCTTAATAGCTTGAAACTATTTAAGTATCAGCTCATACTATACTCATTACAAACACAATGAAAAATGCAGTATTTTGATATAAGATCATTGTAAAAAGTAATGTAAATTTCGATTAATCTTGCGGTAAAACTATTCATTCCTCAATTCCCTAATTCTGTCAAAAATTTTATGTCTGTTTGATTTTTGGGCCAATTTACAGATTTCTGTCTTTAATGTGACGTATTTTCATCAGTCTCATCATCAATCATTGACTAATGATTCATTCATGGAGCCGGCCTGCAGTTTTCAGTCTTCATCATTTTGTTACATGCAATGTAGGAGTACTGTGCGAAATATATCCATTATAAGCTTATAGACCAAAAAGTAAAGTTCAGTCTGAAAAGGGTCATTGACTCGTTGTTTTTCCCCGTCTCTTGAGCGGTGAACGCTCTAAGGATCTCTTTGTATAAACAACTTTAGTCCCTCACCGCGTCAAACACAAAATACAAAATAATTAGGTTCAGTTATATCACTAAGAAACGTAACCCACAACTCTGTACGTCCAATGACTCGAGCTTTTTTACACCTCATAGCGTATTTAATGTGGAACAATATTCCTTCTAAGGTAATCCCATACCCTTTGACAAGGGGATCACCAAAAAAGGCGTTAAAATGTTCTTCAAGGCTAGCAACATTCTTCATGTGTTCATAGGACAATAAACACCTACACCCTGATAACCGCAAGACCTGTTTTAGCATAAGAGAAGAATTTTCAACTGTAAGCATTTACGTGTGTATATATATTTTATACAATTATTGTAGCAAATGATTAAAAAACACGTTACGTGCCCGGAAATCGCGGCCGAATGTCCTCCTGTGGCGCAAAAACTATAAAATGCGTGTGCACCAAATAGAGCGTGTTCTGTGAAAACATGAGAAGTACTCGTACCGACTAGCGACGGACGACTAGACTGTTGTTGAAGTGATATATCACAACTGGTACTCCATTTACTTGACCGAGTTAGAAACATTACTGTATTAGTAATATTGAATATGAAAATGTTTATTAAGTCACAAAACTTTAATATATTATATATAATATATGTCATATATGACATCATTTTAATATATGATGGGTGTTCGGATATAAATAAGTCCGACTGGGTCGGTACCACCGTCACACCTGTTTGTGTTGTGAAACGGTAGTGTTCGCACTACTTGTGTTTCGGGGTAAGGGTGTAGGGCAAGGGGCAAGGGTAGCCAGCATACCCAGAACACGAAGCGTTCAATCTATATCCTTGGAGTACCACCGCATCTGGGGTTACAGATATCATGGGATGCAGTAGCTACTTAGCATAAGGTAGACTGCATATCAGTGTGCCACTTCATAACATAAAAAAATATGACTCTAATGATTGCTGCTGGAACATATTTGTTAAGGAATATAGTTTAATTCAATTAAATATAACTTCTATAAGGAATTATCTTTAGAGTACTTTTCTGCGAGGGAATCGAATTAACACAGAAATTGGTCGTTCAGATCTTTCTCATTTCAACACATTGAATATATTTTAATATCTGCAATACGCAGCTTATAAATTTTAATAAGCCGATCCAAACGCATAATATATTTAATTCCTTAGTAATCAACATAATTTATAATTTGCAGTTCATATAAGCAATCAATTAAAAGTTAAGTCATTAGTCAGTCCTGAGCAATTACTAAGTTAAGATCTTCATACAATGCAAATAGTAATTTAAAGATTGAAGAATAATTACGCTACCCCGATACAATTGCTATAAGGCCGATAATAGGGTTTGCTAATTAGAGGAAATAATTTGGAGAAAAATGAAAAACCTGTAAATGTTATCATTGTCATAAGTCATAAGATTTTAATGATACTAGTAACTACTATAGTCATAAATTTGGATAACATTTACTTATACACGTAGATAAATGAATATAGGATTATTCAAATTAGTCAATGTGATAATACTTTATATCTATTACAGGATTTTAATTCGCTTATTTTGTTCATAAAAGATGCCATTCTTAAAACATAGTTATGAATTTCGTAGCGTAACTTTGTTACTATGATTGTTAAATAAAAAAACATAAACTCCGCTTGTCCTGTGTTTACCTGTAAGTGTAGGCAGAGGTGAACACCACCCACGTACCGGCCGTTGTGTATATCCCATGTAATAGGTAGCGAGCCTATTGCTATTTACGGGCACATTTCCAAACCCTGGGCTACTTACTGAGATTTTTCTACTAAAAAAAAAAACCAATAGCACTTTGGCCGTCCCAAGAATCGAACCAGGATCCCGGGCTTGGCAGTCGCGCTTCCGAACACTGAGCTAACGAGACAGTTAAATAATGGTAATATCTATATCTCCCGATGCTAAACAATTTGTCCCATTTGTTTCGTGGTCTTAGAAGGTAGAACATTCGTGTTCGACTGGGTCGGTAATGCCGTCACACCTATTTGTGGCGCCAAACAAATGTGTTCGCATTACTTGCGTTTCGGTGTAAGTGTGTTATATCAAGCACATGAAGAATGGCGTTCGATATATGTCCTCCGTACCGCATCTGTGAGTACAGATGTCATGGGCTGCAGTAGCTACTTAACATCATGTGGATTGAAAGCCCGAGTGCTACTCTGCAACATAAATCTGTAAACTGTAAGTTTGTAAAATAAAAATACTAACACTCGACTTAAAATTCAAAAAAGATTGATATTTCTCTTGTGAAATAGCTCTTATGAGATGTGTTTGAGCTTGAAAGGGTGTGACAGCTGGTACACACAGGATACATGAGGCGATCAACTTAGCCCACAAGAGTAGCAACGCACTTGTGACCAACTTTGAAGAGAACGTAGGATCTATTT
>DWIE01000808.1:0-12801 GCA_018248235.1 Choaspes benjaminii | reverse complement strand
ACTATGTTATGTATCATTGTTGTGGTCAATAAAATAATAAAATAATAAAAAAATACATATATACACATATTAAAACCGTAAACTAGATCAATTATGCTTTAACTATCTTGAAATTTTGTTTTATAATATCGATAGGTTATTAATCGTAGTTGCAGCATCATCATTCACGTATGAAACTGAAAGCAGTGTAGCAGAATCATATATGAGAATGAAAAGTAGTGGCTGTGTCATGCCATGAGAATATTAACGACACAGAGAGAAAACATTATGTTGTGTCACTCTCAAAGATAAAGTTCCAATGTGTTTGTGTCTAATGTTCCAATCGTGTTCTGCATAATATGCTGGCTGCTCCAATAGAGGCATAATAGTGCGAACGCAGCTGGTTCGCAGCACATCGGCGTGACGGTGGTACCGGACAAATGGAACCTGAAAATTTTACCACCCCAAGATATTATTATAATAATAGTTACGATACATTATGAGGTAGTAAAGACAAATTTAATTCGTTAGAATTAAATAGTTATTTAAGAATAAATTATTTAGTAGATTTCAAAATCTTACTAATTTTTACATTTCCGTGTAATGACAGGATAAGAATACGTAAGTGAGGCATAAAAACATTTCATATTCATACCAGCGATAAATATAATACAACAAAAGGCTTCCTCGATACTGAAGGGCGGGTAGGACGGTGCATTTTTAATAATCGGCCGCAGAAACAAGAAATGAAGATGAAAGCGCCGTCGGTCGGAATCGTTAGTGCCGGTTTGCCACAAGCCATCGTTATTTTTGAAGAGCTGAATTTTTAATATTCCATCGAGTGAACAAAGTTAGATCTATATCTATCTGAGTACTATATAAGTTCTTCACTGCAGAGCTCTTCCTCGAAGAGGAAATTATCTTCACAATCAGTTTTGTTGAAATCAGGTGATAAGAATTAGGATTCGTGGTGTATTTTCAATCTGTGTGTTACATTTTTATCCTATAACATTTTGTTTCATAATTTTCACTAATATATCAACATTATTTTTGAAATCTGCAATGGTTACCGTAAAGTAATAGTCTTAAAAGGCTTTTAATAAAAAATGGTATTATGGATGATACATATGTATCTATTTTATCTTTATCGAAATGCTTTACGTTGGAAGAATAAAACATTTCTTTGACCAATACAGTAAGAATCTTCTGTCCTTATGATATATCTCTTTGTGGTTTTATTTAAAATAGATTTTCAGAAGGCAAGGCAAGATGAGAAGGTTTAAAGATAGTCGAGCTGAGGAAGATAATCTTATGTTAACAAGCTCACCAAGCTTTGATGCCAATAATTGCTTCGTAAGGGCGTACGCAATCAGAGCCAACTTTGTTAATCAAAGGAGACGGTTTATTTATAGTAAAGTATGCTAATTTGTAGACCTCTTGGCGGCTTTCTGAAAGATTTTTTGTTACTCGACTACTTAGAAGCAAAAGCGGCACTATGATTATAAAGTAGGTATATTTGACTGTTGTTGAATTTTAATTACTTGTCCGATATGACGGACAACGAATTCAAGACCGCCAGTATTTGTTGTAGAGGAACAAGTTCCATAACTTATCCCACCTATCTCCATAGATAGAAATAATAAAATATACACAATAACGTACGTAACTAAATGTGCTTTTTCAAACAGTTATTCAATAATTAATTTGTTGTAAGAAATAAGTTAATAAACGTTATTAGGTACGGTTTATAAATAAAGAAAATAAATTAAATAATTATTTTCTTAATAAAATGTGGTTTAGGTAAAATGATAAAAAAATACATATAGGGTGAATGAAGGGAAGATTAGCAAAAGTAGTACCGCTTTTGTGGTTACAGATGCTGCAGTATCCACTTACCACCAGGTGGACTGCAAACCTGTGTGCTATTTATTAACGTAAAAAAATAACATAAAAAGGTTAGCTTAGCACAACAACATGTGTAACAAAATAATATTGTAAATACAGTTACGTAACAAAATATTTAGGGCAAGCAGTTGGAGAAGGTACAAAATAAATGTATTTTGGCGACAAGAAAAGAAAAATTGTGCACTTAACTGAGATGTTTCTCGTGTAATTTTGATTTATGCTTGGGTAGCGCTGAATCGAAAGGGCCGGGGAGACTGAAGACCCTTTTTACTCTCTGCAAAAACTCCAGATTACGACTGGCGGTTCAAACTTATAATATAGCTTTAATGGATTTCTTATAAGATTTGCGGAAACTTTGTTTTCGGAGTGTAATCACGTAGGAAATCGCATATAACTTGGATTAATTAAATTCATCATTATTTTATATACCCTGTACTTATATTTTATAGTACCCACGGGTTTATTATGCTATATTGTCAATTATATTGTATATAATACATTTATGAGATAATGACATGTTTTGAATACTTCGTAGTAAGATATTATGCAAAACACATGATTTCTAACGTTCTGCTTCATAAGTTTAATTAATTATTTAATAAAGTACGATATTAGACTTCTGAATAACATTTTAAGACGCTATACCTGGACGTATATTTTTATAAGGTAAAATTAACAGCAGATTAAATTAAGCGTAATCCTGTGTTTTGCCGTCTACGCGGATTTGAGACTTAGCTCAGAAAGATATTTTTTCTTATTCAAGCTGTTAAGCATTTTAATCTTTTAAATAAGTTTACCGCTGCGGGTAAACAAGATTACATTTCTCTCGTGAGAGCAAGGACTGAATCCCACTAATGAGATTTAGCGCACACATTCTCACACAAGGTTTTGTAATACATACTCATATAAGTCATAATTACATGAATTATTCCTGTTTAAGTGCATTTAATGGGTATTGAGACTGAGTATAGCATTACATAAGAATAAAACTAAGTATAATTTTATTTTCTAGTGTTTGTTTGGTGCTTAGTGATCGTCAACAAGCAGCGGTCAGAGGAAGAGCATGCACTATCGACTCGCATATTTATAGAGAGGGTACAGGGCAAGCGGGACGCGGCACAGATAAGCCATCTGCAAGCGCCGAGCTCGCTATGCCCACAATGGATTGCTGCTCCGCTTCTCGAATCATGATTTTATTCTAGTAATCAGCTATGAAATATGAGCTCTGTCAATCTTTAGTTCTATTTTTTCATGCTAATCCGTGATAAGGTAGAAAATGTTTAAATTTATAATTTGAAAGTAAGTCTTATTTTATTATACAATAGTTTACCTTTTCTTATGACAACCAGAGTAGCAAACGAGCATGCAGTTCACCTGATGTTAAGTGACTACATCCCATGACAACCGTAGCCGAATCTATACAGACTTATCAATCGGTTTGAAGTCATTTACAAGTGCGTTGCTACTCTTGAGGGCTAAGTAGGTCGCCTCATTTATCCCGTGCGTGCTGGCTGGAATTTTTCTATGGAAATTAGTGTCCATACTTCGTGATTTTATAATTTTTTTAATTAGAATATTAGGTTTTCGGCACTTCAATTTTGAGTTATTTAATAAATTCAGAATATAATATTGACTGTAAGTGTCTGATAAAAGCGATTATACCAATAGTCTGTTTTATTTTACTTTAATTGTTAACAAAATCAGCTTTTAAAGTTTCCATCAACACATTCAATGTGGCACATCTCAAAATAGCCTTACAGGTCACAGAGGTGTAAAATTAGTGCGCGTCATCTCTCATAGCAAGCCATCTGGATGTCAACGTTCGCTCGAGCAAAAGTTATTTTGTTTCAGAGAAGCAACGAACTCAATTGTCTACCAATTATTGGTTTTACAATGTTTAAGTCAGAAATGAGTTTGTAACTAAAATAAAAGAATTCAAAGGTTTTTTAAAGATATTTCATGTTACGGGACTAAAACGGTGAGGTGCAAATTTATAGAAGGTACTCAAATAATCGATGTATATAGAAATATATTTTTTTATCAATTCTATATTTTTATTATCCGTCAACTGTTACGGTAGGTAGGTACGTGCCGTTGAGGTCACGGAAGAATGCTTGCGTTCCCGTGTCCTCAGCACAAAGGCGTAGTGAAGGTACACCGTGGGGTTTTACTCGGTAGGAGTCCGACATAAGCTGACACTCGCCCCAGGGCGCTATTAAGAGATTTTACTGTAGAACATTCATGTTCGACTGGTTCAGTACCACCGTTACACCTACGTCATGGAACAAGTGTACGCATTACCTGTTTCGCTGTAAAAGTGTGATAGTCAGCATATGCAGAACACGAAGCGTTCGAGATATGTCTTAGAAGTAGCATCGCATATGCGGTTACAGATGTCATGGGCTGCAGTAGCCACTTTACGTCAGGTGTATCATGCCTGCCTACCTGTATGCCAGTTCCCGTAGTGTAATACAACTCATAAGAGTTGTTTTACAGCATAAATAGGTGTGTTAGACCACAGCCAATGTATCTACCAACTTACGCGAATCGGGAAGATCACCGATGATATAAAAATCACATGATTAACAAGTTTCAAGGGGGTGGGGTGAGTTGAAAATAAAAACATGTGGCAATAAGAATAATATTTAATTACATACAACACAAGTGTAAACTACCTACAGTGTAAATATAACGGATTCTCCTATACTATAATCATTTCACTATAACACTGATTTGGACCGTAATTTTGAGCCAATTTTGGATATTAAAATTTCATGTCCAAGCATTATCGACAACATTATAAATATATATATTCTAAGGCAACGTGTGATTCTAAACTTAAGTACATGGGGTATGCATATCACAATACACAATCATTCACAGACAAAAAATCGTGTACAGATAAAAAATGTCGTATATATAAAAGATTAGATTTGGATTCTCAAACACAAAAAATAGAAAACAAATCCGGTCGGAGGATATTAATAATCTAAGTATAAAATCGGTTTCCATTGTTTATACACATAATACGTACGCATCTAGAAAATATATATTCTCTTAAGAAATGTTGATGGAGAACTTGAGTATTAGTTGGGTTGGTACAACTGTCCCAAAGTAGCATTAGTGCTTTTGCATACTCATGTAAGACCAATATGGTATGAATACCATTCTGAAGAATCAATGCATTATTCTATGTAACAATGACATTAAAGGTTTTTTTTTAAAACTGAGATGCTTAATGCAGAGAATATATTCAAAAACAGATAATAAATAATCCTTATTTAAGTAAGAATAGTTATTATCATAAACCCAAAAAATATTTAAAATCCCGATGCGTTACGTATTACAATTAATAGATCGTTACTGTCAAGTTAAATGATAACATATCTTCGATGCAAATCCAAGGGTAACATTTTAGGCCTAAAACGTCATAAGGCTGCAATTACACGTACTTATGACTTATTTTAAAACTGTTTTAAACTTTTTTTCTCTGTTCAGGTAAATAGCTCGTCAGGTTTATAGCTTCTCTGAAAATGCTTTTCTTTTCTTTCATTAAGTTTGCATCGATGATATATCATATATTTATACTTTAGATATAAGAATGTATAAGTTTTAAACGTTTTATACTCAAATCCATTGATACAAGTTCAATAAAAACAAGGTTAAATATAAAATCGAGGCTATTTTCACATATCGAGACGAATACGGTACTTAATTTTCCTAAAAAAGTAATAATGTATATGACATGTAGGTATTTTCTTGATTGATATTAGCAAGTTCAGGTCTTGACAAAACGGGGGCTAAAACTTGTATATTTCATATTTTAACTGTTAGATAATGTGAATTTTCTTCCGCAAATGATAGCAAACGGCCATGAAGATCACCTGATGTTAAGAATTTGCAGCCCATAAGACCTGGCCAGCTTCAAACAGATCGAATTATCCTGTTCGAGATAGGAACTAGCCTTGCTTGAGAGCTAAGGTCGCTTTCAGTATCTTGTTCGTGCTTCATTCACACCCTTGAATCGGTGGTAGAATCTGTCCAGGTTCGCCCGGTTGAGTGGCATCTCCACACCTGTTTCTGTTGTGAAATAGCTCTTATGAATTGTGTTTCAGCTTGAAGGGCGTGGCAGCCACCACGCACAGGATACATGAGGCGATCAACTTACCCCTCAAGAGTATCAACGCATTTGTGACCAACTTTAAACAGAACGAAGGTTCTGTTTACGGTTGTCATGGGTTGCACCGGTCACTTAACATGAGGTGAATTGCATGCCCGTTGGCTACTCTAATTTCCATCAAGAAAAAAAACCCCTTCAAGCTGAAACACATCTCTCAAGACTTGCTTCACAGCTGGATGAGTGCGGTGGGACTGACCCGAGCGAACCTGGATATGTTATACCGCCACTAATCTATCTGGTATTTTACATGGGCTCCACCAATCGAAAATCGCCGCCGAGGCAGACGTAGGAGATGGCGGAATGACCTAGAGATATTTTAAAAGATTGGTTCATCATAGAACTACATAAGAGTTAAGTGGAAAGAGGACAGGGAGGCCTTTGCCCTGCAGTGGGACAAAACAGGCTAATAATGAATAATAAAGAAATCTATCAGGTGAATGGCAAAAGAAAAAAACGTCATTCAAACACAATTTTTTGATAAACAGCGAAATAGATATCATCTGGTGATGATACGTATGGTGATTAGTATTTCTGCTAAATTTTTGTTCATTAATACCATACAAATAAAAACACCCAAACCGATCTTAGCAGTTTTAAGGTACAGTCGTCGGAGGGCCGCAAAAGTGATCCGATTCTTCAAATTTCATGAACTTTAATGAAAAAAAAAATGTGATGTCAATTTGAAGAAAATAGCGATCACAGATAAATAAGAATTACACAATTACAAATTTGATCCCCATTTTATGCAGAACCAGACTATAAATTCTGATATGTGCACAGATAATCTTACACTATATATTTTTGAGTACATACCCTTAATGGTTATATTAAATACGCTTAAAAAACTAAAAAAAAAAAAAAATTAAATTAAGCTCGAATAATTAGAATTATTTTGATCTAGACAACACACCTGCAACAACTAAGTCGACACAGATCTATACGTGCTTAACGCGAGTTTCCTTCTCTGTTTAAACGCGGCAACGTTATCTATAATATTTGTTGTGTTTTAGCCGAAAAGGGGATTTCCCGCCAAAAGATTTGGTAGTGCCTGGGGAGAGACCGTGCTCCAACAGTTGTCTGAATTTGTATATAAGGAGAGGCCTTAGAAAACTTCGATAGCCTAATTCAGACGCTTGAAGGCAGAAGACTCAGTTGCTAATGTCAAATAGCATACAATTCCATTGGATAACGGAGTCATTGAACATTAGTTTTATCGTATTTTCATCGATGTGGCGTTGCCGGTGCGAAGTTAAAAGAGCGGCTCTAAGTACTGTTTCATATACGATAGCCGAGACAGAGAGTAGTTATGGTTGACTCAAACGAATAGTTGGAAACTCGGACAGGACATCTGGTGAAAAGAAGCAGAAATACTTGCCATATAACGTTGCGGAAACGTACGCACGAGTACGCACGATTATTCAGAAAAAGGATCATCTTATCGTTCTCGCAACAATTTCTGTAGAACTCGCATGCATCTTAACTACTGAAAGGTTTTTAAGGCGTGACAGACCGCCAAGACAATGCTAGTAACATATCTTGTGTATATCATTGCTACGAACACATTCGCTTTTTAAAACTATTAAAAATACACACTGAAAACGACAAGGTGTTCCACAAGGCACGATTTTAGGCCAACAATTGTATTTAAGCAATTGGCTCCTCACAATTCAAATTACCGTATCACATACAAATAGTAAATAAATAAAAAATGTTTCAAAAACACCCGAGAGTATACAAAGCTCGATATGCCTTTAACAATGGAATGTATACGTCGTTGCGTACAGTTCAAAGCTCACGTAGAAAACACGGTGATGATAAAATCAATGAGTTATGGCGTATAATTTGTTAATTGAATCGCTTTAAATGCGTAAAAACATGGTCACTTAAAAATGCCAAATAAAACGTGTCAATTCTTTAAGCGCTAAAATATTTTAAAATTTTGATAATTATATATATATTTTTTAAATACACGTCGGTCTGTTTACCGATAATGTTCTAGCACCTTCCATTGGAAGTTGGAATGATTAGTAATACTTATTTACTTGTAGTTTAACAGTAAGTACATAGTTTAATACTTTAAATTTTCAACCGCAGTACAAAAGAAAACATATTGGAGCTGTTACTAACAGCGACTGCATCCAGGGGTCATATATATATATATATATTTATTGCCAATTGCATGATATTCCACTCCTGAGGTGGTGAAAAGTGGGATGAAAGGATGTGCACCACGAGTGAAGCCGTGGGCGATGCGCTAGTGGTTAATATTAGGGCGGACGAGCTTAGGTCGGGCAGAATTAGAAAATTCCATCCCTAAATTGTACGATACCTATGTAGTTACACACACAAACCAAAAATACACTGCTTTACACTGGCCATCTGCATGGCTAGACCATGAACGTATGCATTGCATATGCTCGCAGATGTAACCCATGCAACCCCTGGACGAACAGTCAACCTTGGTAACGCCCCTCAACAAAACAAATACATTTTCAAACATGATATTACATCAACAATACAACAAACAATTACACAACAAAATGGATGGACTGATTATACCTACAGAATACGTTACAGCTAATTTTATTGTCCGTATTTAAAACATTTCAACAATGTACAATAGGAATGTAATATATAACAATAGTATATCGCCCTACATATAGTGTTGACATAGAGACGAACAGAAATCTTGTGACATCGCAAAGTTTTCTAAAATAGCGGCGCTGTGATGAAGATATATATATATTCTTTATATCTTTCTTTCTTGTTAATTTTTTTGTTCTTTTTTTGCATGTAACGCTTCGCGGAAGTAATTCTTGGCAGAAGCAATGCTTCGCGACAGTAATGCGTAGCGGAAGTAATGTCTTCACGTGTCCGCGTCCCCAGCAAGACTTGCAAACAGCAAGGGATAAATGTTTTTCTTGCTTTCTTTATTTCTAGTAAAGGTCCTGGAGGCGTGATATTATATCAAATAATGATCCCTCTGTAAAATACGCTATTGGAATGACTTTCTAACAGGCCAGCTCAGCCGGCTACAGACGCGACATGACAACGCCGCCATTTTATTCTCGATTGTACATTTGTTACAACCCAGAAAGAGATGTTTTTAACAAATTCTGTATAATGTGGCACGTATATATATATATATATATATAGTAGTATCCGTTCTACAAAAACTTTTATAAATACACATTTATTTCAAAAATGGAATTTACAACGGAATGTCCAGTTTTTCACATACCCTACATAATATTGATATATCATATAAAATGGAATGTTACATGCTATTTTAAACCCTAACTTTTTAACATTAGAGTTCATATTGCTTCTTGTTGCTTTTAGAGCTTAGTTACTCGATATGTAGTTTTATAAAAAAATACTAACAATATTTATTATTTTGTTTTTTTTTTACATTTGTATACAATTTTATGATTTAATCTTAGTCTTGATACACACTGAGTTTAATTATAACTATAACATCAAGGGTGCAGTTTCATATGGGATATACAGGTAAAACAATAACATCAAACATTTAGTAGTGTATGGGATATGCTGATAAGGTATGTAACACACCCAAGATAATCTCTCGTATGTATAAGAGAGATAAGATCGCCAGCGACGGCTTGTAACTGCTGTGAAATAGCTCTTATGAGTTGTGTTCCATCTCGAAGGGTGTGGCAGCCGGCACGCACTGGATACATGAGGCGACCAACTTAGCTTTCAAGAGTAGCATCGCACTTGTGACCAACTTTGAACAGAGAGATGGATCTGGTTAGAGTCGGTTACGGTTGTCATAGGCTGCAGTGGTCACTACTTATCATCAAGTGAATTGCATGCCTGTTTGCTACTCTAATTTCCATAAAAAAAAAACGCATCATTGTGGTTTTAAGAAGCAATATTGCATCCAAATGTTTCTTCATGTCTCTGTCTCGGATGCACCAACATGGAATTCTTCTTTATACATTACTAGCGCATTCCCCGCTGCTTCGCTCGCGTCACAAACTCATCCCGTTTTTCACCACCTTAGAGGTTGAATTTCCAAAAATCCTTCGTTAGAGCTCACTGATTGTGTAAATCATACAAACTTTCAAGGTCCTTGCCCCAGAAGTTTAGGCTGTATGTTGATATGTCAGTCAGACAGTTATCCTTTTATATATATATATATATATGGGAAATTGTTATATCTCTTGGCATCAGTGATCAACAGTTATATAAATATGGTTGGAACTTTTATGGTGCAATCAGCAAACTTTAATAGCGTTCATTCAGGAGTTCAGTTCTGTCGAGCAGGTAGTCACTACAGGTGCACATCTAGTATTCAGTTCAAAATTACAATTACAAGTTTCTGAATCTCTCGTTTTAATGTAAGTTAGAATTACTTTGCATAAGTCACTAAACGTCACGTCCGGTCACTTTATGCAACATCCGGTCTCAGTTAATGCAATGTCCGGCCTCGCTTACTGCAACATCTGGTTTCACTTAATGTAATGTCAGGTTCCACTTAAGGCAACGTCCGGTCTCACTTAATCCAACGGGCGGGCTCAAATGTCCGGTCTCACTTAATCCAACGGGCGGGCTCAAATGTCCGGTCTCACTTAATCCAATGTCCGGTCTCACTTAATCCAATGTCCGGTCTCACTTAATCCCAATGTCCGGTCTCACTTAATCCCAATGTCCGGTCTCACTTAATCCCAATGTCCGGTCTCGCCGCGTCACTGTGATCTCAACAGACATATTACACATAACACATCACGCTCGTTCGCTGTCCACTGTACCACTGACACTATCACTGCGGCAGGTAATGCGGCGCCCGGGCGCGCCGGTACCGCTGTAGTATGCACTAGAGGTGCAGGATCTGCCCGTCGTCCTTGCTCGGGATGGGGAACGCCTCGGGCTGCTCCTCCAGGGTCACCGCCGTGAGGTCCACTATTTCGTCCTGCTCGTCCAGGTCGAATCTGTCTTCGTCCGGTTCTGAGGGCATGTCGGAGCGCAGGTCGGAAGGCAGGTCGGTGGGCAGCTCGCCCCGCGGCTCCGGCGGCGGCGGCCCGGCGCGCTGGTTGGCTGGCCGCACCGTGATGATCAGGTTCGAAGAGTTCGCCACCATCATGTCCGTCACCTGCAATGGATAGGTGTCGATAGGTTTTATCATCATATGGACCTTAGCCTGGAGCATGCCTTGGTTGGGTCTGAATCGATGCCCTCAACAAGACTATCTTAGACGACAATATTAAATGTTAGGTTCATCACATTTCCGAGTTCCTTGGAAGTTAGTTTGGACCACATTTTAATTTCTTTCATTATAAAGAAGGTTGTCCTCTCACCATCACCCACGGTTGACTGGTAGAGAGCATTCGAATGGCAGCATTAGGCATTAAGTCCACCTTTTGCTATCCCAATGTAACATACAATAAAGAATTAATAAATAAAAAATAAGGCAACGAAGACCACGGGTCGCCTGATGGTAATCAGTAGTTGGCCTATGGACACTTGCAACGCCAGAGGAGTTGCCCATGCATTGCGAGCCTTGAAGGATGTTTTTCTTTTTTCTGTGAAATGTATATAGCTTACGGATGATATAACAAGAATATGTGCGACTGGGTCGGCACCACCGTCACACCTATTTGTCCTGTGAAATAACAGTGTTCGCACTACTTGTGTTTCGGTGTGTGTCATAGCCAGAGCGTAAACAGAACACGAGGCGTCCGATCTATGTCCTCAAGAGTAGCACCGCATCTTTCATTACTGATGTGCAGTGCAGTATATGCAGTAATCCAAATAGAACTTTAAGAGGTAGGGACCGAAAAATTCTGGAGTGGGCAGTTTTGGATAAAGCAGGTTCCACCCGACCAAGCCTTGTGCCCCTGAGGATAAGGTATCCACACGGTAAATGAATACTCCACTTTACCTGGTCAAGAGTCTTGTTGGAGACATCTATGCCGTTAACTTCGAGCACCTCGTCGTTGACACCGAGCAGCCCGGTGGACTCCGCCAGGCCGCCTGGTACCAGTCGCGAGATGAAGATGCCTGGTGACCTTTCCACGCCGTTCGGCGTCACTCGGACTGATGTGCCATCCCTAATGAAAAATCCTAAAGGTCTATCTGACCCGTGCTTCAGTAACTTGACCCTTCTGCACGTTTCAGGAACTATGTCGACGTCTATGATTGCTGAAACCATCCTAAAATCGTGGGGATTAGATATAGCCAGCCCCTTGTTCTTCGCCGGCGTGCCACTTAATATAGAGGAGATAATGTTTCTGGGCCGCATCGTGCCATATCCGTTGAGCTCCTCAAGGCTGTTACCTGAAGAAAACAATATTATTGTACATTACAAAACAACAAACAAATACGCAACCAAAGACGGACGGACGCCCTCACGCACGTATTAATATAAAAGTTGTTTTTGCATGTCAAGTAAGCACATGGACTTGCAGTCCACCTGCTGGTAAGTAGCTACTCAAGTAGAAAATGAATTTGTTCGATTGGGTCGGTACCACCTTGGCTGCGGACGAGTGCGACAGCGTACTCTTAGCCCAGACATGAGGCGCGCCGTTAGGAACACCGTGGGGTTTTAGTCTGTAAGAGTCCGACATCACCTCTGCATATGCCCTCGCATGGCAGAGATATCCATGAGGTTTTCCCCACGTATAAAAACAAAAAAGAGAGTCGGTGCCACCGTCACACCTATTCGTGCCGTGAATCAGTAGTGTTCGCGCTACTTGTGTTTCGGTGTAAGGGTG
>DWIE01000807.1:0-12805 GCA_018248235.1 Choaspes benjaminii | reverse complement strand
GAATTTATATAAGGTTGGCAATACCAGCCCCCCACCATGTCATAGAGTATACTTGCTGAATCAGAGTTTATTGTGCTAGATAATACATATTTTTTATAACGAAGCCTGTAAAGCTATTTAAAGATTATTAAATTTAAGAAATATTGACTTAATAAGATTTAACCTAATCCGAATATTTTCTGAAATATTACTTGAAACAAGTACATAATTACGTCTTGGATCCTTTGAGATAAACTGAACTCAATAATGATAAAAACAGCTGATGTTTTTACTTAAGATATTGTTTTTTTATAATTCGCTTTTAGTTTAAACTAAGATAATAAAAACGAATTCAAAGTCAAATTAAATTACGGTGAGATGTGTCACAAAGTGGCAAGTTAGTCCCAGACGTCGCACTTAGTGAGTTCAATTATGCAAAGTCGGGAGGCGAGTGACTATTGATGGTCACTGACTTAACTCTCAATAGTAAGTTGTGACTGACTTCGAACAGAAAGATGGGTATGATTAGTCGGTTAAGGTTGTCGAGGACTGCAGTGGTCACTTAACATCAGGTGAACTGCATGCCCGTTTGCTACTCTAATTTTCATAAAAAAAACAACGTGTAACAAAGGCATGGGCTAAAGTCTGTGGAGGAGAACGACTTATAATAATTAATAAAGCAAAAATTTTAAGTTGTCCTGAAAGTGTGTGTTATACTTATATCTAAGAGTAAACAGTAAAAATAAGTTCAAAGTCCAACCCAATTACTGAGATGTGTCACAAAGTTGGAAGTTAGTCCCAGACGTCTCACTTAGTGTAATCAATTATGCAAAGCCTGGAGGCGAGTGAGTGTTGATGAGGAGCAAATCCGTTATATATGTACATATAGATTAGTATAGTACACACACTTACACATACAGTACTTCCTCCTGAAATTTACTTGAACAAGGACCCAATGCAGTTGCTGGTTTAGTGTCTGATATATCTCTAAAAGTAAAAATGAGTGCAAAGTTCAATTCAATTACGGTGGGATGTGTCACAAAGTTGGAAGTTAGTCCCAGACGTCTCACTTAGCGAGTTCAATTATGCAAAGCCTGGAGGCGAGTGAGTCTTGATGAGTTACCTATGTATGAGCAAATCCGCTATATACGAGCATGGTATGCTTCTAGAAATATACGACCCCCGTGGCGCAGACGGTGATGAGCCGTTTTACGAAACGTGAGGTGGCAGGTTAGATTCCCGCAGCGATATGAATTTTCTAATTTGTTTCGTGTCTGGAATGAAGTAACGGGTGGTAGAACATGAATATGTTCGAATAGATCGGCACCACCGTTACACCTATTTGTGCTGTGAAACAGTAGTGTTCGCACTACTCGCGTGTCGGTGTAAGGATGTGATATCTAGCATTGGCAGAATACGAGGCGTTCGATCTATGTCCTCAGAGTAGCACCGCATCTGTGGTTACAGATGTCATAGACTAAAGGAGCTACTTAGAAGCAGTAATCGCAGTCATAACATAAAAAAATAGAAATAAAGCAGGTTGGGTTTACTGAGAAACTATCTTGTACAAATCTTAGAGTTGAAAGGCATTCAAACTTTAACATTTCCGAACATCACACGCTGTTTGTATATAAATAATCTGTTTAAAGACTATGTATAATAATACATAACATACATATATAACATATATTTGACTGTAGTTATAAAAAGAGCCCTTGGAATAGATTGCCATCAATATTTAAGATACAAAGACCTTCAATCCATTCTGAGAAAGCTCGAAGGACCAACCGTAAAATGGCGGTGGTGTCCATTAAAAATGAAGCCGAAAACGGACAGCGGCTTAGCGGGTGAATAAGTAAGCGAGGCAATTTGTCTTGTCTAAAATTATGGGCACCTGTTTGTTCGACTTAAGTCTAAAAATATACAATAAAATTTGAACTGAAGTATCTGTCTGTGGCATCTAAGTTACTTAGAACTCTTAAAATATGTCATGAATTCAAGATACCAATACTTAAAGGCGTTTATTTTTGTTTAACTGTATGTTTAGGGTGATCTCGGGGAATAATGGAACTGGCGGTCTTCCACTTTTCGATTACCACGGAGTTTCCTCCGCCAAACGAGCAAACTGTAGAATGAACTTCCTTCTGAGGTATTATCTGTGTGGTATGACATGGGGTCCTTCAAACGAGGTGTAAAAGGAGTCCTTCAAGGTCGGCAACTGGTTGGCAACCCTAGTATTGCAAATGTATATAGGCACCAGTACCACACCAGCCACCCAGTACCATCAGGTGAGCCGTCTGCCTGTATGCATCGTTTTTTATTATAAAAAAATGACTAAAGACTTTTATAGTCACATAGCAGATCAATAGGACTCATATTGATCGTTATTATTTTAAGTATTAAGAGGTTTTTTTTTAACTGAAACTTCTTCTTCCACGTTCGTAAGCAACGTCGCGAGTAACAACTAGGGTAAAATAAATTCTTGTTTCATTACAAATTATAAAGCATCAAAAAGAAAGATGAAAGTTTGTTCAAAGACTTTGAAACTTTCTCATCCGTGTGAAAAAGTTGATTCTGAAGCTTAGACGTGGAGATGTTTTTTATTACATCACTATGGAATAATAGCAAAAGGAAATATAAAAGACCCTTCACATAAAGATTAAACAGTTGTAGTTTTTTTTTTATAAAGTAGCACGCGGGCTATAAGTCCACATGTTTTTTTTATGTTATGAAGTAGCACACGGACTTGCAGTCTACCTGCTGGTAAGTAGCTGCTGCAGCCCATGACAACTGTAATCACAGATGAGGTGCTACCCTTGAGGACATGGATCGAACGCCATTATCATCAAGTGGCCTGAAGCAACTTCTTTTTTAATTTTTTGTTAGAAACATGCATAGAGGTGATAAGTTACAATGTTTTTCTGTCCACACAAACAAATCTTTTAGGGAACTTCCTAACAAAGACAATTAACAATCGATCAAGACAATCTTTTGATTTGAGCCCTCATTAATGTTACATAAAACTCATGAGTTACACTCAAATAATGGTCCATCAATTTGCCGTAAATGTTATTTTAATATCCATATGGTTAGATCAGCGACCGGTTGGTACGGACAGCATAAAACGTGTTTTTAGATGATTATTGTAGGAGCTAAAATATGTTGCACGTGTCAAATATACTCACAGAGCGTTTTGTTCGTTTGCGTTAATATTAAGGTTTCTGATGTTGCCCATTATTTAAATAGTACTAAGCACAATGAAAAGAGAAATCACAATAGTTTTAGTGATAAATTAAATAAATCGCTGGAACCAATATCACCCTTTTGAAGAAACACCCAGGTACCCCTCAGACCAAGTTGGTTGCTTCATATATTCTCTGCAAGCCAGCTGTCACAACCATCAAACCACTGTTTCCATATCTGAAATAGGTGTAGTGGTAGTGGTACTCACCTGGGCGAACTTAATTGATTTTTAAATTTCTTTGAGGAATACTTTTAGGATTAACTCTGCTTTTTATTAATAAATTGTGTAAGATACATTAATTATATTTAAAGAAACAACATCCACTGTGCCTAATCATTAAATCAATGTGCACATTACATGGTTACATTTATTGTGGTTTGATTACAATTATTGTAGACATTCTATGGTATGGTATGGTAAATACGGGCTGGCTTCCGCAACTCCCATTAGTCGTGTATTTTGCGCCGGGAGTAATTTGACACATTGATTTACTCATCCTGAACTTTTGTGATGTTGCATGCAAAGATGTAAATCATGGTCCCTTTAGGCACTAGGACTATAATAAGTTAAAAAAAAACCTCACCCATACAAACCGTTCAGTTGAAGGAAAAAATATTAACTCAAGAAAATAACATTTATTTTTTAAACTTTATTCAGTGAATTGTTACATTTTAAACATTTCTATCACTGCTACAATCATCAAATTCCGACAATATATAATATGTAAATATAACTTGTAATTTTTTATTATCATAACATCATTAAAGATTTTGTATTAGGAATGTGATTTCACAAATTTTAATATATAGCCAATATTATACATTATAAATACTGTTGGTTGAAGAAATAAAAGTAATGCAGCATCGATTATTCAATATAAATAAATAGTTTGAATCTTTGCCTATATACATGAATCACGTCACGATTTAAAATAGTCAAATGTAAGCATTTGTATTGTGACTATATGAATCAACATGGCAACTTATTTACAACACTTATATCGGACGTATGGCGCTTAGAAATAGCTACAATAACTGCAATCAAAGGCCAAGATATTCTAAACAACAATAATAACAAGAAAATACTTTATAACATTTGCCTTTTTTATTTTAAGCCTTAGCTCCGATAGCGGTGCCGCCGGCCTGCTTGTCGATTTGTTCCTTCTCAAGCTGTTTGCCAAGGTATTCCCAGTTGTGGACCATGAGTTTCTGCACAGCGAGCAGCGCCTCGTAGCGCACGTTGGGGTCCTCGTGGCTCAGCAGGTACATCACGCGCTGCTTGCCGCCCAGCTGCTCGATGGTTTGCTTGCCGCGCGGGTAGTGGCGCACGTACTCGCCCACGTCGTAGCAGGCCACGGCCAGCACCACCGGGTCGCGGCTCTTCTCCAGCAGGTGCACCAGCGTGCGCAGCAGCTCCTGCCCGCGCTCGTTCAGCCGCGCCGCGTTCTCGCGCCAGAACTTCGCCGACTTGTGCACCGGCGACCATTCCAGCCTGCCGCTCTTGACCTCGGTGGCGTACTGGTCAAAGCTGCTGAGGTCTTGCACGGACGCCTGCAAGCGCTCGTTGAGGAAGTCGACGTCGTTCATTATGTCCTCATCATCCGAACGCTTCTGTTCCAGGATGGACAGCTGCTTCAGCACTTTGCACTGAACCATTGCGATGCAGTGCTCCTTTGCTACCTGTTGATCTTCGGGCTTCTCAATCAAGTTCCTGAACACGGCCAGCACGATGCGCGTCACCTTCTCCTTGACGGAGTCGCTCAAGATGTCCGCCAGGATCGGGATCGCGTTGAACTTGTTCATCTTCTCCGCCAGCAGGGGATTGAACGTGAGCACCCACAGGCAGAACACGAGTTGGTATTGTACCTGGAAGTTGACCCTCGAGGCAAGGATGGACAGCAGGGTGGAAATGCCGTCGACCGAGAGGAACGCGAAGCGGTACTCGTCAACGCGCAGCATCATTTGCAGGCAGCGCGCCACAGACGGGATGTAATCGTTGTTATTCATCTTGAGTTGGTCCTTCAGCCAAGACAGGTAGAAATGCAGGTCACTCTTGTCCATGAGCTGTGGGAACCAGCAGGCTAGCTTAGCAATGATCCGAGCGGTCATGTGCTGCACAAACTCATCCTGCCGGTTCAGCAGGTTCAGGAATGGTTGCCAGATGTTACCATGTCTAGAGTTACGGAATATCTTTACCCTGGATTTGTCTTCCGAAAGAATATCATCAATCAAAACTAGGACATATTGGATGGTGTTGTCCTTGCTGATGTGTGTGAGGAGGTTCAGGAACACATCAGCACAAGCCTCCGGGTTCTTATCAGGCAAGTCCTTCTGGCCACGCTGGTCTAGATTGACAATGAAGTCATGATCACGCTGTGTGATCATCTGAGACTGCAGATAGGATTGCCAGTTAATATGACTTTGGCGGATTTCACTGGCCCTAATTTGTAAAACACTGGTGGCAGCAATCATATCGATTTTTTCCTCACCCATCAATTTGCTTACATTCTCGTCATTTAGATTAGCCATTTTGGCTAACAAAATACAAGAAAAGCGGCCCCACACAAATTAGATCGCTTCAAAGGCAAATTATTCTTCGGAAAACAGAATTTTAAGACAGCAGCCTCAGCTGAGAGGTCTTGTGACTAAAGGTACTGAAGTTGGCTGTATGCGAATTAACTATATCTTACCTTCTCTAATGTAGATACGCATTGCTAAAAAGAAAGAGAGAGCAATATTAGCATTAATAGCTGTTAGGTTGTCAGCACTGTGTTTAGAAAAAGTGACGTTTATGTTTCGTTTAAGAACAGTTTCTTAGATCCAAGTTTTGTCAAAATTTTAAAAGTAAAATAAATCATTCAAAATTTGTATTATTCAAAAAGGACATAAGTAGTTCTGAAATCACTGTTATTGAAATTTAATTAAACAGTAGAAATATTAGACTTTGATCATTAGAATATCTAAGTAATTTTATATACATCAGTTTTATATCTTATGTTGCCTATATTATCTTCTCGAAGACTTCTTGTTATTATTTTCCCAGTGTAAGATAAAACAAAATTGTACGTGACAAAATAATTTGTAATTACATTACAATCTATCGATGTATTTTTTATACAGGCAAAGATATTCATTCACTATTCTATTGCTACAATTTGTTTGCTTTATTACTCTGTGATGAAATGTCATTTACCTAAGTACATGTAATAATGAAGAGGATTTGTTATTTTAGAAATCATACGGAATTAGGTCCGCAATCCTTTTTAACTGTAAAACAATCTGTTACTAGAATACCGGGTAAAGATATAAGTATAGAACCCTTAGACAATTTTAATAATGTAATATGACTTGTAAATAATAATTGAGCTATTAGTAAAATATTTGAATTTTTAAACATACAATATTAATAAACAAACTTAAATTATATATGTATTTATCTCAGCTGTAAGCTGAACTCTTTTTTAAATTCTAAATTGTAATTATCTAGCCGTAACATATTAATAAAGCAAATAAATTTACTTACGGTTGTATTTCTCGACATCGTCTCGCGCTCTTGATCCCATTTTTATTTATGTTTTATTGTTTTATTATGACTATTGCACTGGAATTTTGTTTCATGGTTTATAATCTTATACTTGGAGTAGGAATTTGACTTTTTGAGTTACAGATGATATGTAATTGCCCCTGTGACACACATAGCTATAAATAAATTTTGGGAACCGGCCAGTTTCATCCTTTTTGATGACTGAAACGATGGAGAAAGAAAGTGAGTGTCAAACAAATGATCCAAATGTGTCAAATGCATCATTTTCTATGGATGAGGAATCAGGAATGCATTTCCCATCTGTAAATGTTGTGTTCACTGGATACTATAATGGTTATGGTGTGGAAGTGAAGTCTGATGAAGAGATAGGCTTGCTGTATCACATGGGTTGTTTTGGTAAAGGATCTGCATCACGGTCTAGGCCTAAAGTTGCACAAAATGATGACCAGCCGGTAATTCTACGAAAAAGGCAGTTAATGAAAAGGAACCAATGGTTTATGAAGTTTGCACAGAGAAAAAACATGTCAGATGGTGACTTGTTTATGCAAGATGTTGAAGAGTTGACTTTAGAACTATTGAAGTATAGTAAATCAAGGAAAGATGTAATTGATTTAATATCAAGCGAAGAAAGTACTAGTGAGGCAACTGATAATGTTGGCCACAGTGTTGATGACCTTTTTCACAGTCAAGGCAATGATGATAATATAGTGATTGTAGTGCCAAACAGTGAATCTGAAGGTGATGATTACTTTGAAAACATAAAGCCCAAGTCCTGTATTAATAAAATAGCAATAGAAGAAAAATTGATGCTAACAGCGCAAGAAGCATTTTTTTTGCTGTATGGAATGGGCTGCTTACAAATAGTAAAAAACTGCCAGTTACTGAGTATAGATGAATGCTGGAAGCTATTTACAGAAAATGATGTAAACTTTGTAGATCAGTATATTGTGTATCACTACTTTAGATCTAAAGGATACATTGTTAAGCCGGGAATTAAATTTGGTGGAGATTATTTATTGTACAAAGAGGGACCAAGTGTTAATCATGCGGATTATATAGTTGTTATCAGGTTTAACAACAATAATTTTGATTGGACATCTATTCTTGGCCATGTTAGAATGGCTAATACTACTGTTAAGGAAGTATTAGTAGCTGAAGTAGTTAAACCAGGCAAAAGCTCATTAACACTGCCAGAGGATTTAAAGGAATATAGTGTGCGTGTTGTGCGTCTGAATAGGAACATTCCAGTAACAATAAATGAGGATATTGACTAAAACTGTACTTTTATTCTATACACCCTTAAATAATTTTTGTATTGTTTATGCTCTTCTTATAGGCTTTTTGTTTCCAGTCAGTCTGTATTCACGTCGTTCCTTTAAGTATTCCTCAGTGCACAGTTTCCTGAAATCTTCATTCTGATACCAGCTAGCCAGGCATGATTTTAGCGAGGAGTTCTGGTCCCTGCATGATATGACCATAAATAAAGATGAATTTTTGCAACACTCATTAAAATCTGCTACTTCTTTCACACATTTTTCTGTTTTTGCCTTATCTCTTATTAACTTTGGTATCAACACTTCTAATTCTACTTTTCTTAAACTCCTGTCATCAGGGTCACCTAAACCGTGAGGCCCGCCGGAAAACTTTGTAGATAATACTGATTTTTCTGTCATTATTTTGTTTCAAAGATGAGCAAAAATAACAGATTAATCTTAAAGATTGAAATAAAATATGCAATAAAAGCTGAAAAGGTTACAAAACATTTGATTTGATCTATTCTGTTCCTTATTTTATTGTCAACTGTCAGTGACTATCAATTGAGTTTCAGTCCAGAATCAGAAATTCAGAATATTTTTTATCTGATTATAGCATAGATAAATAAAATAATCAGAATCGTAAATTAAATTGTAATAAATTTGTATACTATTGAATTAAATCGCGCCTAAACGCTTTTGAAACACGAATAACTTATTTAAAATTCAGTTATATTAAATTAGATTTCTCGGGACCAGAAGTTCGATGAAAAATAAATTGCATTTTTATAACACCTCTTATTATTTAATTAGAAGATTTAAAATTATGCTTTAACTACATTTCCAATCTTTGTTGAATAAGAAAATGTGACTACATTTACAAATTTAGAAGGTACGTAATATGTATTTTTTTATCCTTGGAACACCTTAACATACTTCGTGAGCTTGCATATTCGACAACTCTTGTCAGAATCAATTCACGCTGTCATCGATCTAGTGTTCACTATATTTTGCATGTTTTGAATTTCTTATAGCTTAAACCTTATTTTTGCAACACAATAGCGCGTATTGTAAAGTTGGAAGTACACGATGGACCGTCTCTTACGTCTCGGAGGAGGTATGGCGGGGTTGTCGCAGCCGCCGCCGCCCACCGACGCGCCGGTGGTGGACACCGCAGAACAGGTGTACATTTCGTCGTTAGCTCTGTTGAAGATGCTGAAACATGGCCGGGCTGGCGTACCCATGGAGGTTATGGGTCTCATGTTAGGTGAATTTGTGGATGACTATACAGTTCGTGTGATTGATGTATTTGCAATGCCACAGACAGGTACTGGAGTGTCTGTAGAGGCTGTTGATCCAGTCTTCCAGGCAAAAATGTTGGATATGTTAAAGCAAACTGGCCGACCTGAAATGGTTGTTGGATGGTACCATTCTCATCCTGGATTTGGGTGCTGGTTGTCGGGTGTGGATATCAACACTCAGCAATCGTTTGAGGCACTCTCAGAAAGAGCTGTGGCCGTTGTAGTTGATCCTATTCAATCTGTCAAGGGTAAAGTGGTCATTGATGCATTCCGCCTCATCAACCCCAATATGATGGTCCTTGGACAGGAGCCCAGGCAAACAACCTCAAATCTGGGTCATCTCCAGAAGCCTTCAGTTCAAGCTTTAATACATGGCCTCAATCGTCACTACTATTCCATTAGTATCAATTACCGGAAAAATGAGCTTGAGCAAAAAATGTTGTTGAACCTTCACAAAAAATCATGGATGGATGGGCTGACTTTGGCAGACTACAAAGAACATTGTTCTATCAATGAAACAACCGTCACTGATATGCTTGAACTTGCTAAGAACTATAACAAGGCTTTGGAGGATGAAGAAAAAATGACTCCTGAACAGTTAGCTATTAAGAATGTTGGTAAACAGGATCCAAAGAGGCATTTAGAGGAGAAAGTGGACGTGTTGATGGCCAACAACATAGTTCAGTGTTTGGGGGCTATGCTGGATACTATGGTGTTTAAATGATGGTTTGTGTGGACATTTTTATTATAGGAAGTGTTAAGGCGAAACACAGCGGCATATACAAGCCCAGCCCCACAGTCTGTTTACATCCTAGTAAATATCTCTGTCCAGATGTTTAATAATACTGTACTAGAGTTATTTGGTTCTCTACATATTAACAATAAAACAATTTCTTTTTTAAGTTTTTTTTTAATAGAAGAGTCTCTGTGGTGCTATTTGTTTACAAATGTTTTGTAACCTTGTTTTAATAATCGGAAAGTCATTGATGTTTGCAAAATCGATGTCAAACATTGGCTTTAATTTTTTCTGTGACTGTACTATTTCACAAACAATTTTTTTTAATTTGCGGAATGCTTTGTCTGGATTATCCATGGTCACCTGTAATCAAGATCCATATTTTGTATGCTTTTCTTTATTCTCTGAGGATATATCTCTACAGAAGGGGGATTCAGCTAGTTTGAAGATGAATATTTAAATATTTACTTGTTTGTATAATAAGGAGAGAAATCAAACAGACATAGGTCAGAAATTCTGCTAAATTGCTTAACTTACAGTATCCCAGAAAAGGCCAGGACATCTACGATGGATATCTTCATATTTATCCCTAATGTGAGTTGTAGATGTTTCTGAAGGTTTCTATTGGGAAGAAACATTATAGATAAATATTTACAAGAGGTGGAATTTTCATATTTCACTGGTTTTTCCACACAAAACAAATTAGAAAAATTCGTCTCACTGCAGGTATCGAAACCGCGACCTCATGTTTCACAAACTGGCTCATCACGGATTGCTCCATGGGGATCGTCATATTATTTTCCAAGAAAAGCTTAATTGCCTCCTCTTATACTTCTATTAAAATTTGTGTATTTACAAAAATATTTTTTGTTTGAAATGAAACAGATAATATTGCACCAAATTTTTTTAAACCCTACCCTACCCTGCTTACCTCATATGAACATCCAATTTGTCTCAATACATACTCAAGGTCGTCACCTGTTATATCGTGGTATGCAGCACCCACTATTTAATAGAAATAAAATGTAATTACATGTATGTAGAATATTATTATAAAAAAAAGAATATTCGCGGTAGTTATATTGTATTAAGGCTATTACTAAATTTTAAATGTGTTTATGACTGTCATTTAACTGAACATCAATGTGAAAGAATATTTTATTGTACATTTTTTGTAGTTCCCTCAGATTTCGTAAAGTAACTAACGCCCATCGCCGGCTCGAGGGCAAGTTCTAGGTGACAAGGAATTAGGGGACTCCTTTATGGCCGCCTTTGGTTACCCCTACTGTATATATAATTAAGATTTTCAAACGACCCTTCATATACATAATATCGACAACACATTCGTAAACATAATATCGAAAATCAAGAAACAAATTTCCCTTTAATACACATTTACGACTAGGACGCCCCTTGGGACTTGCGCTTCGTTTGGCGTGTGATAGAGCCGGTTCTGAATAGTAGGTATCCTACCTTCAAAGGAACGAAGGAAATAAAACCGAAAAAGATTTAGAATTTATATGACGAATTGAATTAATGTCAAGCTACATAAAATTTAGGGTACCAAGTAAAAATAAAAAAGAGGCATCCTCTGAAACTTACATGTTTTAGCGATTACTTCACGCGCAGAAATTAAACCTGCCTCTATTAGAAAAGCTAGCCACAGATCCGATTCACGCGCTTCTATTATAGTTTGAGTTCGAAGAATGGTTTTAGAGCTCACGGGTTTCGGTAATATATTAAAATTTTCTGTAGGTAATATATATTTAATTGTAGGTTTTATTCTTACATTGAAATATAGGCAAGAATGTGTCATTGAATAATAATGTACCTATAAGTACTTATTGAAGTCGTTACGGGAGCACATAGATAAAATGTAATTTAGAGCTATTTCAAAAGGGTCGAATGGGATGTTATTAGTTTGATTTTTATTTAACAATTCAGAAAATAAGATACAATTTCAGAGTAATCAATTTCGTATTAACCTTTTTCTGTTGCCTCTACTGAAACTCCAGATATATCAGTGTCTTGTTCTGGTATAATTTCCTGAGATGTAAACGTTACTGACTTTGACGATTTACTTCCTAAATAAAAATCAATAAAAAAACATAGTGTAAAATATAATTATGTGTAAAACTTAAAAGTGCAAGGTGTATCTACCTATATTAAGTTTAAAACCTAATCTGAAGTCAATATATCTATAGTTCTACTATAAATGGGTTTATACACAATTCAATTTAAATACGTTTAGTTACCTTTCCAAGGTGTGGTATATTTAGTACAATCAACGCTTTTACGTCGATTCACATTTATATTAATTTCCGGTTTCATTTGGGACTGTCTGTTTTCATTTATTCTAAAATTAATATATAAGCAAACATATTATTATTACGCACTAAGTACATACAACTTTAACGCGAATTTGGTTTTGTTATGATACGAAATTAATTTTAACTAACTTCATTGATTGAGTTGCGATTTGGTGTGAGTATTTGTCATTTAAATCACTGACGCAGGCATCGGCGCTATGTCGTTCCTTGTATAAAGAGAAGAGACTCGTATCTACTGCGCTGCTTTTATCCTGTTCGCTCTTGTTTACATCCACAGAAGAATTAATACTCTAAAACATTATTTAAAAATAAATGTTCTGTTATTTAAGTAAAAGGCGTAGTTCACACGGGTGGTAGAACGTGATTATGTTTCACTGGGTCGGTACCGCCACATCTATTTGTGATTGCCAAGCATACGC